>OVAN01002822.1:10292-31620 GCA_900406275.1 Anastatica hierochuntica
CGTTTATATGGAAGCTATGATTTTATAAAAAATTAGACATACTACGTAAGTAGACTTTCTATTTAAATAGCATACAACTCTTTATACGTTTCACCAATTTCCGTATACTTGAAAAATACATATCCGTTTCGAAAAATTCAAGATACGTTAGATAGGGAAAAAAATCTACTTTTTTCGTGTATTTACAATTTCGTTTCGGTATACGTATAAACCTGTAGAGTCGTTTGAAGTTATGTGGAGTGTAGGGGCAAAAAAGAAAAATTACTAAAAAAAAAACCTCAATGGTTAGGGCATGATTAACAAAAAAACCCATATGGGGTTTTTTATTTTCAATTTATTATTATCTTTTTGATGCGATTTTTAAAAAAAAATTAAAAATTAAAAAAACCCACCAATCGCGGACCGCCACGTGGCGATGGGGCCCGCGTGGAAGAACAACACAAGAAACGATTCTTATTTTACAAACTTAAGATATGGAGGTTGATTGGTTTGGACTATTAGGATGAACTGTAACTGTAAAATATTTTTATTATTAATTGACTTTAACTTTTAAAACTGTGACTGTTAAAATAAAATAAAAGCCACAAATTGTTGGCTGTAAATAATTCTCGCGTTATAAATAAAAAAAGAGGAAGTTAGGCTGTGAGGATTTTAAGGAGAGGTTTTAAGATTGTAATATTTTAAAAGCTTTTAAAGCATGATTGGATTAATTTAGCTGTAAAGGCTTTGAATAAAAGCAAAAGTCTTCACAGTTAAAAACCAATCAGCCTCATGGTTTCTTGTTTTGTTGGTGGGTCCCAGTCAATTTTTTATTAAAAAAAGAATTAAGATAGATTAATTTACAGAAATACACTTAAAAAGAAAAGAAATTTTACATTTACACCTGTCTTTTAATGGTTCTCAAATATACACCTCAAATATTAGGGTTTAGGGTTTAGCTATTAGGATTTAAAGTTTAGGAATTATGGTTTAGGGTTTAACGTTTAGGGTTTCTTTTAGTCTAGGGATATAATGGTCTTTTTCAATAAAAAGGGAGGTGTAAAAATAAAATTTTTTCAAGCAGGGTATTTTTGAAAAACAGACAATACAAAAGTGTATTTTTGTAAGTCTCCCATTAAGATACCCATTAAAAAACATGGTTAAAGATGGACTTAGTTTCTTAATTTTTAAGGATTGACCGGTTAGTCAACCAATTTACCCTTATAAATATTATTAAATGACAAATAAAAATAAAATAATATTTTATTTTTTGATATTTTATGAATAGTAACACACCAAATAAAGTGTGCAAAATTCATCTTTATTTTTTTTTCTATTATTGAAATCTCTAAAATAAAGTGTGCTGAGATGATCTTAGCTTTAAATTATTATTATAAATAATTGATTGACTAATATTATTATTGGGATCTCTAAAATAGATATCTAAAATTTTGACCGTTTAAAATGGGTTGATTTTCTCTCAATTTCTAATAGAATTAATAAGTTAGAAGATAAAAAAAAAAGGTTAATTTAGATTTTGTTGCGTAGAGAAGATGCTCTCTAGCTGTTTTTTCCGTCGCCAAACCGGTGATCGGTTCTTCTCCGGCGATATGATTCATCTTACAGTTCGTAAAGAGTTTCACGGCAACTTTGAGTGCTCTCTCTGTTCCAAAGGTTTTGATAATCAAATGATCTGTGATTCATGTCTTTTTTTTTAGCTTGAGCCTAATGAAAGCGTTCATGCACACAAACTGTTCGACGTAATGCGTACTTGAGATTTTGCAAGTCACCATTTCTGTGTTTCTTAATAAATGTTTTATTGTTCTCTATATTATAGAAAGGCTTCATTTTTTAGAAATGGGGAAGATGTTCAAGTGGTCAAAGAATACCACACCTTCGCAGATTATCAAACTGATGCAGCAGAATACGCCAATGGTTCCTCATATGTATTTATATATCGAAAGAATGTACCCGTTGATTCTTTGAGGGTTTTTTCACAAGATGAAAAATTTTGATTGTGATCGCAGGCAGAAGTCCTACACTACTGTTCTTGCTATTCCCGTGGAAGAGAATCAGTTAAAATCTGTCTTTAAGTTCTACAAGAATGTGAGAGAGATTGATTTGCCTCCCACCGTGGCATCTATGGATGTTTTGATCAAACCCGAGTGAGGGTGTGATCCAGATTCCTACAGGTATGGAACCTTGATTAGTGGTTTGTGTCGCCTTGGAAGGAAAGATAAAACGAAATAGTCCTTTAAGGATATGGTTGGTAAAGACTAAAGACTGTGTATCCAACTGTATACATCTATCATCCATGTATTGCGTGGATCGAAAATGTTAAGGAAGCAATGAGATACCTAGGAAAGTTCTGTAACGGACTGTCTTTGTAAAGATGGTTGACCTTTTTGCAAGCCATGGAATTAGTTGAGATGATGATGGCTTGAGGCTGCAGGCCAAACAGGGTAACATATAGTACTTTGATTTCAAGTCTCTGTAAGGAGAAAAAGATTCAAGAAGCTATTGCACTTCTCGATAGGATGAATCTTCAGGGTTTAAAACATGGTGCTGGATTATATGGGAATGTAATCAGTGGCTTATTTGAAGTCTGGAAGTTTCGTGAAACTTCTAATTTCCTCGAGGAGATGACTCTAGGTGGAATAACTCCAACTCAGTTGACTTGGAACATCCATGTTAAGAGAAGTAATGAAGTAGTCCGAGGACTTTGTACTAGTTATCCAAGCCGCAGATTTTCTCTGTATCTAAGCATGTGGAGTAGCATCTCGGTGTAGGTTGAGACACTTGACTCGTTGGTGAAGTTTTGTCCAAAAGGAACATCGAAGCTACTAATAGGTCACACGGAGAAATGATTGTAGGAGAGGCTTAAGAATCTCTTCTCAGAGATCTGTAGATCTAATTGTATGGAAGATTAGATGAAGACAACTGAAATAAACATGTCGAATGGAACAGCGTACACAAAAGGTTAAGATATCCTAATACTCTACCTGAGAAAGAAGAATGGTAAAGCACAAGATCACAACAGAGAATTTCAGATTTCAAAGTGGTTACAAAGATTTTACATTTTTGAATCAGAACATCAGTTACCAGAGAGGGGAAAACCGATACCATGGCGTGTGGTAGGAAACTTAGCAAACATCATACCGCAAAAGACTCCTACGGCAACGGGCAAAATCCTAAGAAGCTTCGCTACTTCAGCTGATGGTTCGGGGAAGAAGCAGTTGACCACATTCTGATCAAACAGAACTACGGAGCCAAATACCAGAAACGACATAATGGCGTGCGCAAAATCTATAAATCGTAGTCTGTAGCTTTCAGAACGTTCTTTAGGAAGAACAGCTTTGCCATCAATTATCCAGAAACCATTGATTGTTGCAAATCCATAGCAGACATTCCCATTCAAGTCCTTGTAAGAATCTGTGAAGCTAAGTATGAAACAAGAGAATCCGCAGATGGAAACTAGCAATTCTGTCATGAATCTGCTAGCTAAATCGCATTGTCCACGGTTTGTGAAAATGGGCGATAAGATCTGGTACGCGAGGACTGTCCCTGTAGGTAAAAGGTTAGCTAAATGAGCTGTGGTCTTAAAAGTCTGACCTGTTGCCTTGTGTATCCAAGTGTTTCTTTCTATTGCAGGAGAGTTTTGAGACTTCAAGAGTGGAACTTTCTCTTCTTTAACCGTGCCACAAGCACCATTGTTCCCTGCTTCTTCATCGACATTAGTCTCCATAACACACTCAAGACTCTAAGCTCCCTTTTCCTTCAATGTCTTTTGAGCAAATGCTCGAGTTTTGATGTAACAGTTACTGCTTACTTTTATTTTGCAATGCAAGCAAAACTTTCAGTTTGTGTTAACTGGTAAGTGAAGTACTGAAGTATAAGCTTTGATTTTGATGTCTATTAAAAAGATTATAGTTTCCGTTAGCTTTGTTTACATCATTGAATAGTTCTTTTTAAAAAGGTTTGGTTTGATTTTATGACTGTAGAGGACATCTTCTTATCTTTTTTTTTTTTTTTTTTTTTTTTAAAAAAATTTTTTTTTTTTTAAGGGGAANTCTTGAAGTGGATAGTTTAAAGAAACCTTACAATCGAGTGGTCTGAAAATTACTCAACATGAAAAATGTGACAGTCTCAAGAAAGTGAACTTTCTTTTTTATACAAATTTATTACATTTTCTTTTTTCCAACAGTTTTATTATATTTCTATGTTTATTGGTTTTTTGTTTTTGTTTTTTTTTGGTTTTTTGTTCTATCGTTAGTTGATTTGCTGCTTTCAGTGCTTCATATATTTTTATTCTAGATTTTTTCAAATTTGATCTCACTAAATGGTTTTTTTTCTTATTGTAACTCATCAATGATTTTGAAACCAACTATCTAAGAACTTCCTCCATAGTTCTACCATCATTTAACTCTCACCAATTCCTTTTAGATTATTAGTAACTAGATTTATACTTGCCCATTGCATGATATTTCAATTTAAAACCTCTAATAATATGATTGACTAAAGTAAAATATAATCGTATAAAAAGATAAATCTTTATGAATGTATATATCTATATATATGCAAATTTATTTTACTAAACAATAAAAACATACATATTATTTTCTTGAAAAGACAAAAAATTGTTATGCATCAAGTAGTAGACAAAAATATGAACCTCCGGAAAAAAAAAGTTTTGACAACTTCTTAATTGAGATGAAATTCATTCCGGCAAAAAAAATTACAGTTAAAAAAGAGTAGAATGTTAATGAAATAAATATTTCATCATAATGAGTTAGTAAATATGATTCATCCATATGATTTTCACAAGAAATATTTTTTTGATCAAGTAAAGAATGTTTATTTCTTTATCACTTTCCACGTTGATATAGATAAATGGTTAAATGTTACTCTGATTCCAATGACACCATAGACTTATATGGACAAACTAATTTTGGAGAAACTCATTCATTTTACGGCGAGGAAATTTTGAATGATTTTACTGTATTATTATGTATTCCCCCTTTTTCTTTTTTGATTTTTATTTGTTTTTAAAAACTGTTAAGTTAAAATTTTGATTACACAAAAAGCTGATTTTCTTTCATGTATGTCATAATTTGGACTTTTAAAATTGGATATTTATTTCTTATTGAAATTTGAAATTATGTTATTTTTTTAGCTAATTGAAGAATAATCATCTTTTTTTATAATAACACTATTTTACCATATGTTTTCAACTTCTAATTGCACATTCACATACACAAAACCAAACTTGTTAATTTCATCCTTATTTATAATTTTCATCACAATATTTTCTTTCATGTATGTCATAATTTGGACTTTTAAAATTGGATATTTATTTCTTATTGAAATTTGAAATTATGTTATTTTTTAGCTAATTGAAGAATAATCATCTTTTTTATAATAATACTATTTTACCATATATTTTCAACTTCTAATTGCACATTCACATACACAAAACCAAACTTGTTAATTTCATCCTTATTTATAATTTTCATCACAATATTTTTCATTTATATTAAAATTATGAACAATCGTTCACATGATTTGTCAATTTTTCAAATCAAATTTTAACTTACTAAATACTCTCTATTATTTGTAGTTCTCCCAATATATTTTTCCACTTCCAGAAACTTAATTAATCATCTACTCATAACATTCACGTAATTAACCTTTCTTTTTAAATAGTATTACTAATGTTTTACCAATATTGTCATTTTTTCCACCTCACAATTAACCAAACCAGACCTTTTAAATTTTTCTTTGATTTGAGCCACTCCTCACATGTATTTGATTTTTCATTTAATTTTTCAGTACAAGTTCATTTAATAGTTATGTTTTTGTTAAGTAAATCTATTTTGTTGATGTTTAATGTTTTTAGTTTTCTAAACTCGTAGAAATAGTATGTCTATAAAAAATAGTCATTCTAGTTTTTGTTTGTGGCATATGATATGTAGTATTTTTGGACTTTTGTTATTTAGTGTAGTTTATGACTTTTATTATTAATAATATTTTAAATTTTAATAATTCTATATACAATAGTTAATTTCAATTTCTTTTGTTATTTAGGGTTTGTTTGCAATATAAACCCTTTTTATTTCGTCGTAATAGTATTACCCTTTTTATAGTAAAATTATTATGACGAACCTATCGTCAATTTATGTTATTTAAGAAATATATTTCCGTTTTATAATTTTAACATATACTAAATGTGAAAAAATAACTTTTTGCATATTTACTTTTTATTTGCAATTTTAATATTGTTACAAATGCAAATAAAATGGTTGTTGAGATTTTAAGTAAATAAGAGAGCAAAAATAATAAGAAAAATATATATAAAACAAAGAAGATTTAAAAGACTGATCCGGACCCCTCGTATGTGAGAGGTAAAATTCTCGGTAATAGGATAGGGCCACCGGACCGACCCGTTGTGTTCCGGTTTGCCGATAAAAAAAAAAAGACTGATCCACTCTCATTAGGGGCTAAGTGAAGAAGTGGGGTGGCAAAATTTGCATAGATAGTAAATTAATAAAAAGATATTGTTATATACTTAATTAATGCATATGGTTGTAATATTGGGTTAATTGACCTTTAGAAAATAGTAATATATATATATATATATATATATATATATAAATAAAACTAATTACTATATTTTAAGTTTGTAATTTAAAATTTCTAGAGTATGTTCTAATTTAAATATATTTTGTTGAAAACAAATATTTATTCCCATTTCTAATAAAGAAGAATTATTTATTTTAATTTTATAAATTGTTTTTTCTGCTAATAGCATTCCCAATTATTTATTGCTTAAAAATTAGCATTATTTAATTTGCCTTTTGTTAAATGATTGATTTTCAGTAATAGGTTTTCCTTTTTAAACACTTTCATTTTTTTGATTTTTTAATTTAAATACTTACCAATGTTTTTTGGATTTACATTTTTTAGAAGAAATTTGACAGTTCTTTAATTCAATAAATAATAAAATACTGGTATAGTTCATCTTTTAGTTATTAATACTAATAGTTATTATTTAAAAAATTATATACATGTATTTGATTTAATACATTTTGCACAAATTTGATACTTTAACATTCATAAAGCATTTTCTCTATTTTGAAATGTATACTTTTTCAAAAAGTCTTAGATTTTTCATTTACAATTTTGAAAAAATATTTATTATTTTATTTATCCTAAATAATATTATCGTTTGTATTTATTTAAAAATATTATTATTTAATTTCTTTTTTACGTAATGAATTTTTTCTAATTTTTTATGTACGATATAAAGTTATAACTATTTAATTTTAAATATTTTTTTATTAACAATTCTATTTTTTACTCACCCATCTTTATTCAATTTGCTCTTGTATACTTTTCGATCTTGTACGTTAATTTAGATTTTTAAGCAATATGTCCTTTCTGTGATGGAAAATCACATTAGATAACAAAAAAAATTAATTAAGTTTTATCTCCCAAAAACCCAAATTAAAATCTCTACTCTCCAATTTTTTTTCACAAGAAGGAGGCTTTTTTTTAAAAAAATCTCAATATTATATTAATTTTTTTGTCACTCTCATAAACTTAATTATTGTTTTTTGTATGGTTTTTAACCAATCACCATTTAATGAATTTCATTTTCTTCATTTAAAATTATCTTATGAAATGCATGTGTTGGTTGAGTTATTTAATTTAGTTTTAATATTATGTGATGATGTAATATTTTCTTCACAATGCTTCACATATTTAACGGCTTCCCAAATTTCACCTCGAGAAACCAGAACAGATCCAGACCTACCCGATTTTAATCAATATAAAAATAATCTTAGACTTCCAAGAACCCTAAGTTTCATCTTCTCTTTGCCTCTTTTGTTTGAGATCAAATACTTTGTGAATTTTTTGGTAATTTTAAGCTAAGTTTTAGTTTTTCTTCTTCTAATCTCTCTTCTCAATCATGGGTGTGATTGTTCCATGTTATTTTTCATGTTTCATGATCATGAGTTAGTAGTTTTTAGTGTGGATCATGGGTTAGGTAGATTAGGAAGGTTTTAATGCTAATCATTGATGCTTGAAGTTGTATTCTTGTATATTCACATGTTTAAGGGGTTATTAAAGCTAGATTAGGCTTGACCACTCAAAATTTAGACGTGAAAATTTCTCGCCCGGAAGGTGTTCAATGAAATTCCCAAGAAAACTTTAAATATGCTTTACACTCTTAGCATATGGAAACATTTGATTAAGGTGTTTACTAGACTTTATGGCTTATGTTCAATGATTATTAGTTGCTTAATTATCATCGAAAGATTTATATGATTAAGTGATTAATAAATGAATTAGTCTCATGGGAATGAACTAATTGAGCTTTGTCTTGTCTTTGAATGGTGCTTATTTATCAGTCCTTGCATCTTGTTTAGTGTTTAGCATTTCCAATCAATTGCTTGACCCATCATCTGCATGCCTTTATCTTTGAACATTTATATCGTTTCTTTGTTGCTTGTTTGATTTATAAATTTGCTTTCACTTAAGTAGTATCTAGAAAACAAAACAACCATATTTGTTTGACTTAGCTTATTGTCTCTCTTTCTTTAGTCTATCAAATTATCCTTTTGAGTTTAAGACAGACTACCTTCATTTTTTGGTTCGACGAAACCTCTCTCGACGACTTCCTACATCATGTTCTCCTGAAATAGTCATCATTGATTCCAATTATTGTAGTTGCTCTTTGTGAGCATATAAACTTGGAAGGAAACACTATTATTCACCATCTTAAAAAATGCTCTTCTAGCTTTAATACTGGTTTGTTGAAAAAAATAGAGTTTTAGAAAACGATGAAAGTGTTTAAGGATTCGAGAAGATGATAAATAATTTAGAAAGAGAAAGATTTTATTAATAAGAAAGGAGATTATTTCCTTTCTACTTGTGCCAACTCTGGAGCCGCGGACTGGTTTGCTGGTTCGGATTGCTTTTCAGAGTGTGATCTATCATCTGTGGATGGTCCGTAACAAGACACGACATGGCGCGGCACGGCTACAAGCTAGCGAGGTGGTTCGGTTTGTTGATAAAGGAATTCGAGCGAAGATTATGGCTATTCGGGAGCAACGTAATGAGGACCTCATGGTTCTTTGGCTACGTGCTTTTACATCGTAGTTCAGTTTATTCTTTAATTATTTGGTTAATTAGGTTCATTTGGGATTCTTAAAACAGATTAGATCAGGTTTAGCTTAGAATCATTCTTTGTAAAAAAGGTTTGTTGTAATAAAGTTTAACATTACAACAACATCTAAGGACATGATTTTTTATTTCTTTGATAATACAATGTGAAAGAGAATAATGTAATTATAGCCTCTAAAATTTAAAATATCTAGAATATTTAATCATTGATCTAGGAAATTCTATTATTATTTTAGTACTAGACAAAAGTGTAGATGTATTATTCTCTAAAATTTTCTAAAGAGGTGGTGATGTTGATATGTTCTAGAGAAATGTCTAGAACTTGAATCAAATATTTCGAATTTGACCCATCGTATATAATTGAATAATTGACCCAATAACCCAATTTGATCCAAAATCAAGTTTATTATACAACAATGAACATTGATAAAAAAAAAAACATAAGTATGGCGGTATATATCTCATCATTTATCTTTAAATGATATTTCAATATTTATTTATCTACGGCCTACGGATCACAACGAGCCGAATCACTAGTATATATCTCACATAGAAAAAATTAAAGTTTTCGCTTCATCTTCAATTTAGAGATCGATGGTTGGAGGCTCCTAAAGCACATGTCCGTTCGATTTTTCATGTCTTTCCCTTTTTCTTATTTTTCATTTTTAATGGATTGTGTTGGTTTTGAGGTCAACGACTCAATTTGGAACTACATCAAATTTACTTTGGTGTTATTCTCGGGTGTTTGTGACAACTGATTTTTGGTTGTTGTATCTTAGTATTGACAAATTTTGATGTTAACGACATCAGTCATTTTTTTTTTGCTGGACCAGAAGATCGACGCGTGTTGTCAAATTGGAAAATCGATGGTATGATCTCTCTCTTTACAATGTTTCCCTTGGTTTCTCTACTATATTGGTTATGTTATGTTTTAAATTTAATTATTTATCGAAGTTTTGTTACACTTCTACTACGGTTTTTCAAACTTTTTCCGTCTTTTGGTTGGTTATTGATTCATTATCATAACGTTTATACCTGTGTGAGATTTATTTCACTTTTTTGTAACCGATAATATTTTTTATCTTATAGCATTTCATATTAATTAATTGAGATAAAATACTTTTAGCATAAAAAAAGAAGTTAAATGATTGGATCAAAACCATACAATAGACACTTAGACAGACTGCATGGCTGATGAGGTTGAAGTGTTAGCTGCTCTTTCAAAAGATCCCGTCTTACACCGAAGAAGAAAAACAAACGTACAAATATTATAATAAGGTCAATAATAAAAATAAATAATTTGCAGGATTTAAGGTGTTTTGTAGATATGACAAACGTAGCCACCGACAATCGTCATTTAGTGTTTGATTTACTATTACTTAGCCTATGTTGTATTCATCAAAATATGTATAGTTTCAAATTCTGGTCTTCTCGAAATACCCTTCAAAATGTTTTCAGAACGTAAATATAAAATTTAAACGTAATGTTATATTTAAATTTAGATCTAGTAACTGAAGATGCTTTTTAAACCAATTATTGTTATATATACATTGCCGGAAAAAAATTTATTATATAAATTTTTATCGTGTTATAGTATTTCAACTTAATCAGAGAACTGCTTTTAGTCAAGTGTTTAAATATCCATACGACTATTTTTTTTGGAGTTCGATTTAACTAAATCATGTTGTTCCGCGTAATATAATTATTTGACTATAGATCAGATTTTATCAATCCAACATGTAACAAAAAAGAAGAGAAGTAATTCAGCTTAATTATTGAATCCATGAAATATCTCCTGAGAAAGTACTTAAGACCATAGAGTTTGAACATCATTTTCAAAGAAGAGTATAATTTAACATCGGTCTCTATTCTCTACCTCAAAATATTATAGATAGCAAGCTCAAAAACACTTTGATTAAGTAATAAATTAGGTGCATTTTTTATGATAAGTGTGGGTATATATAAATAAAATTATCAGAAGAGAAAAGATTAATATAATAAAGGGCATTAATTATTAGTTAGGTGCGGATTTCACTAACCAAGCTAGGTCCGTGTGGAGTATTTTGATATAAAAATTTGTATTAACTATATAAATTGACTAGCGCGTTGCATAAATTTAATTATTTTTTAAAACGAAATGTTTTTTGATATTCACTCTCATTTGCAAGAAAAAATAGTTTAATACTTTTTTCCAAAGATCTTATGAACTAAATTTCTAATATTCTTATAATAATTTATGTAAGATATCATAAGAGTGATATTTGGCATAACATGTAGCATACATAATACTAAAATATTATGATTTTAGTCTATTCATAACATGGTTAGCATAATTTAAATATTTTTCAGACCATGATTTTATTTGTTTTTATTTTTCCTGCCCTATCAAGTTCACATTGTAACTCTAGATTTTCTTTCTCACTATAAAGTTAAGTGCCCATGCATCCCCAGAGAGTTTATAGCTACCGCTCCATTAAATATTTTGGGTTAAACACATTTAAATAAAAAATGGATTTTAAGGAAATATTTCTCTTGGATATGTGAAAAATTGCACTTTTATTTAAGATATGTTACAAAAACTACAAACATACAATATTTATATTTTTTTAATATTTTTATGCTTATAAATCATGTTGCCACTGATTTCTCCTTTTCCCTTTTATTCATAAATATTAAACATGTGGAGTCAATATTTTCATTTTTAAAATATTTCATGATTCTAAAAATACTGAGTATAAACTTTAAAATTTTGTTGGTGTTTCATATTTCCTGTTATTTTATTTAGAAAAACTGAAATAACAAATCATACACCTTATTTTGATGAATGAGATTGTCTATATACACATTTAAAAGATATCATTGTTTCGTAGCTAAAATTTTGGTTATTATTTTTGGTAAAGTATTTTATATTTTTTGTTATCGAATTATCTATATATTTATTATTTTGTCAATGTTTATGATTTTTTAGTATTAATATGTATAAATCTTTATTTTTACTGTATATCATTGAAATTTTATTTTCATCACAAAATTTACATATAAATTTTAACGTTTTAAATTGGCTGAGTACACTAAAAATTATTTGACATCGAAAAATATTTTATCACAAACGAATTGTTTCACGGTCTTGCTAATACTTTTACATTTCATTAAGTTTCTAGGAATACTAAGTTTTACTTTCATAATTGAAACTTAAATAATAATAACGGTAAAATATATTCATTAATCAAATTTAGAGATTTGTACTGCCTAAGGTATTCTTTAAAAAAAAGGTTAAAATTCTCTAATAAAATATATGGTTTTTATATCATATCGAGTGCTTATTGTTAATCTCGCAGTTCACTGGAATTTTAATTGTTAACCCCGAGTGGCATTATAAATAATGGATCAACAACCAGCAACTAAAACACATCGAAAATTGGTTCCAAGTTCCAAAATTTTCTTACCTAAAAGGCCAACACACCCGACCTTTTCTGGACCCCAAGCTTGATTTACTTGAAACATTGATAAATCTTTATAAACCTAAAAAAACATTTATATATATACATATATATATATATAATCATCCATCACCTCCTGTTTGTTCAAGTTCTTTTGTGAATGATGTATGGACCCCAAATCTAATTTCTCCATGAAAATTTTCACTAACTTTGATATTTTTTTTTGTCTGTCCCACATAGTCTTCTTTGCCATGCATACTCTATATATAACCTGTTAAATTTAATGTCATACTTATGTGTTTTGTGCCCCATTCAAGTTAGGTGCAAAGAAATATATTCCTCAATTTATTTTCATAACTTAAATTCCTTTTTTTGGAAATTCATAATTTAATTTCTTATTTTTAGTCAAGAAAATAGTTATGATCTAACATATATTTTATTATTAAATCATGGTTTGTCATTGTGTTTTATCTTATTTTTTATGACAAGTGGTACAGTGGTTACCACCTCTGTTGACCAAGCTTATCTGGGTTTGAATCCGGGGTGATGTCCTTTTCAGGGAACTACTAAGCTAGTGGTTGATGACAAAAAAAAATTTAAATAATCTTACCATGTAAATATAATATTAAAAACATTTTTCATACATTTATGAACCGTAACGATTTTTTCTGATTTTTTTCCTAACATAAAGAATCCATGAAAATACATATATTGACCATCTAGAGGAATATTTTCTTTGCTTAGACTTTTATACTTTAATTTCTTTTATTTCGTATATAAACACACACACGACACCCCATAATCCTAATGACTTTTTTTTTTTATTGAAATCAAATGGACAAATCAGAAAAAATCGCATACGCTTCTGTTTTGTCTCTTCTTTCGCTCTTTCTTCTCCTTCTCATCATCTTCCTCTTCCTATTATGCAAAAAGAAACCAAACCGGTCCGATGAATCACTCCTTCCAGAAACCAAACCGACCGGTCTTGCTTACCCTTTAACCGAAATAGATTCAGCAACCGACGGATTCAACCACCGACGAATCATCGGTAGTGGTCGGTTAGGAACGGTTTACGCTGCGGTTCTTCCACAGCACAGACATCTCGTGGCGGTTAAAAGAATACATCCCGGTTTGGTTTTGAGTAAACCGGGCTCCGGTTTTTCAGCGGTTCTTAAAACGCTTTCTTCCGCTCAGCATCCAAACGTCGTCTCGATCTTAGGATTCTCGGAAGCTCCCGGAGAGAGAATCGTGGTGACGGAGTTCGTCGGAGAAGCGAGGAGTTTGAGTGATTACTTACACGGAGACTCCGATCTCGAATCGGCGGTTGAATTCGGGTGGCGAAAGCGTTTTAAAATCGCGGCGGGAGCGGCGAGAGGTTTGGAGTATTTACACGAAACGATAAACCCTAGAATCGTACACGCTCGATTCACATCGTCGAATATATTGGTGGACGAGAAATTCGCGGCGAGGGTTTGCGATTACGGATTTGGGTTTTTGATCCCGCGTGAAAAATCGGAGATTTCGGGTTACGTTGAAGAAGGGTATTGTAAAGAGAGCGACGTGTATGGATACGGCATCGTTTTGCTGGAGATTCTGAGTGGGAGGAGAAGCGAGAATGGGACGATCGTGAAATGGGCAACGCCTCTGATCAAAGAACAGAGATTCGGTGAGCTTTTGGATCCGAGGATTGTTGTTGTTGGTGAGATTAAGTGTTTGGTGATCAGATTGGCTAAAGTTGCTTTGGCTTGCGTCGGGAACTCACGGAGGAGCCGGCCGTCGATTTCGGAGGTCGCTGCGATTTTGAACAGTTTGGAGAGGGAAGGCGGTGGGTGATTTGAATATTTGATAAGTTTTGGGGTTATTACTGAGATAATTAGGAATTTAAGGGGTAGGATTAGTATTAATGGAATAGTTGCGTAACTGCTATTTTACGCCGTGTACATATATAATTTTTCTTTTTTGGGTATAAAATTCGGTGACATCTAAAAGAAAATTTCGGTTTCTTATAAATCAAATCACTTCCAAATTTTTTTTTTTTGTAAAATGAATCATGTCAAAAAATTTTTTTTTTATGTTTTGGGGTTTTACTGAGAAAACTAGGAATTAAATGGGTAGAAATTTAATAGAACAGTTCGATAAATGCTGGTACTCGGTTTCATATAATTAAATTAATACCCATTGATGATGTTACTCTAAATTAATCACAAAATTTTGAATGTATTGATATTTGCAATAAACTATAGAAATGATATAAACTTTTGCGTGTCCGTGTCTGAAACAATCATAGATTACGAGGATCTTAAAAAAGAAATAGTAAGTGAGTACGAAAGTTTTCATTTTTTAACAAAAAAAAAAAAAGTGAGTACGAAAGAATAATATTTTATATGATCCTGATATGTTGACGAGACTTGAAAGCTAAGATTTTCGTCAAATTAGACGGTGGACCTAATTTTGTACCTTGTGGAACAAGTCAAAACTACTTCTTTTTTGGTGAAATTTTTTGGTAGAGTTTAATTATCTTTTCAATGTCCATTCATAAAAAGTTGGCATCAGAGTTAATTGTTCAATTTAATGTAACAACGATTAAGAAATTTCAAAGTTAAGTGTTCAATTTAATGTAACATACTAACAACGTTTAAGAATTTTCTAAGTACTCTTGGAAAAAAAATGTCATTTTGAAATTTTTGTCTCGTTTCACAGAAAATATCATTTTAGATTTCGAGGTGAATTTTAATTAAAAATCGTGTTGTACCCTTACTCATCCTAAAGTTGTAAAATATATTAAAATGCTTCGGTTTAATATGTAGTTAATTAAATGTAAATAGTTTCTATTGGCTCAATATATTAAAATGCCTCGGTTTAATATGTAGTTAATTAAATGTAAACTAGATTTTGACCCGCGCGTAAGCACGAGATTATAGTATTTTTATTTTTTACGACTAAATTACTTTATTAGATAACCATATTACAATCACAAGTGCAAAGCCAAATACAAAACATAGAAATACAAATTTTTGCATAAGCAGAAATATGCGCCATATGCTGAAGACAAATAAAAAGTAGAAGTGAATTTTGACTCTGCTTTCTTTTTCTAGAAGTCTTACGCGCTAACAAATTATATTGTCTGTTATTTTTCTTCTTCGATATTCGTCATACTCTGATACGATTGGTATGTCAATCCGGCATTTCTTTAGTACCCAACTCGTACAGTAAAAATCCATTGCATCATTTGCATGTTTTGAAAAATCACCACGGTACCAATTAGTCTGTATCCGCGCCTTTGATAATAGTGTAGACTTCATGTTGATCTCGTACTGACATTGATTATCTTGATAAAAAAACTGACCCCAAATTAACCATTAACTTGATCCCAGCATAATCACCTTTTTTCATTAATGATTTGATAACAACCCGTTGCTTCAAACACATCCACCATATTAGATAATCCATGTGGCCAATGATTAACAATAAAAAAGTTGCAGTGAAACACCACCACACCCTTCTGAGATTGAAATGCCCACTAAAGGAGATAATCCACACTGGAAATGTTGAATCTCTAGCCAAACTATCTAGAAGGATCCTATCACCATAAGATGCATCAATTTTTCCAACACCATCAACACCGAAACCAGACAAATAACTATGGTCATCACCCTCCATGCCCAAGTAAAACTTCCTCAAAGGACATATGGACTCCGGCCAAGGCGGCTTCCATATAAAATATTCCACATGAGAGAAATACTTACGTGATAAAGGATTGGTAATTGAAACATACATACAGAAACCGACTTGGTGAAATCTGGAGATCCGGACCTCAACTGTCGGGCAAGCACTCTCTCGAAGAGAGAGAAGGACATTGCCGAAAGTCACACTCATGGTCGCCAACTGGACACCGGCATCTGTGGGGACGAGTGAAATCTTAAAATCTTGTCTCGGGGAAGAAATAACGGTAGAGAAAATTAACATCACCACCGCCGTTGAGAGCAATAACGAACGGTGAATAGATACCATGAAACGATGATGAAGAATATCCCTTTTAAAATCGAATCTCGAGGGAAATCGCATTTGATAATGAAGAGAGATCTTCGTGCCTTAACTCTATTGACTAAACTGTAGAAATTAAAACGGAAAGGAAGAGATCCGGCGGCCGGAGCCGCCGGAAACAATGAACAGTTGCTTTCTTCTTCTTCTGTGAGTGTGAAAAGCCGCCTTTCACAGAGACGATAGAGAATCTTGTGTGTGTGTTTTTTTTAATTCACAGATCTCCAACAAACGTTCTGATTGCGCGAGATTATAGTATATTAGAATTATTTTCTAAGTAATAAAGGTGTACACATATGTAATTAAAAAATTATGGTAGTTAATATTACAATATTTTTAAAGTGGTTCATTTAAACATCTTATGTTTAAAAAGTTTGGGTAAACAATGTAATACGAAGATTGTGTATGTTTTGATAAATTATGCAATTTAAGACATGAATGGTAAATGAAATAATATCAATTGATCGTTTTTGTACAATTTTAAAAAATTGAAACGGAAGTACTGTAAATGTGTGTCTATAGACCAACCTTTTGAAATAGTATTAATATTACTAAATTTTGAAAATTTTAGTTGAAAATCAATTGAAAACTGAAACACTAAATGGTTCAGTTTTAATTTAGTTATAATCCAAAAAATCAGAACAAACGATACAAAAGTTATTATGTTTAATTCAATTCAAACTATTTTTGAATCCAAAAAAATTAACTACTATTCGATTCTATTTCTTTTATTCTTTATAAAAATAAAATCGAATGAGAATTGAAACACTTAACGATTCAGTTTTTGTTCGATATTAATCCGAAAAATCAAAACCAAACAAACTCAGTTCAAACCATTTTTGAACCTAAAAATTAGTTACAACTATGTTCGATTTCTTAAAATTGGACATATCTAAAATTTGACAAAANTTTGTAAGTAAATATGTGAAATATATCTTATACTATAAGTTTATTGCTCCTCAAAACTCTCACAATCGTTGTGGCATAAAACAATACACTACTTTAAATACTTTTAATGTTTCATCCACATCGGGCTTACAAAATTATGTTTAAAAGAGTAACAATTTGAATATTTTAAATTTTATTAAATTTTTCCTTTTTTATTGAAATATTCCAACCAAATCTTTTATTAAAATATTCAAAATAATGGTTAAAAAGTTAAATATAAAGGCAATGTTTTTGTTTTAATCTTATTCGGTGCTCTCGCTAGTGATAAAATCTCAACCCTAAACCCTAATCCCTTAACTCACACCCCCAACCCTAAACACAAAAATCTTAAAAATTATTTGTATGATCTGAAAACCCAAAATATTTATGACATTTTAATTACACAACACAATATAAATTTATTTCTATGTAGTTATTCGATATATACTCTTTTTACTTATGGTATCAAGATTAAATAAAAAGGCAATGTCGTCTTTTCTAATTTCATTCTCTCATCAATGATAAACTCTAAAAAACTAAACCCTAAATAGTTAACCCTAACACATAAAATCTAGGTATTAACACAACCCTAAACCAATTTTATTTGGTTCGATTTAATTGAAAGAATGTATATTTTGAATCTTTATAGTTAATCAATGATAAATCTTTACAATTAATGATAAATGAAGTTCACTGGTCAAATCTCCCTAAAAACCTTCTATGGACGCCTCTTCTGACTTTTTGCATTCATTTTCAAAATTAAAGCTTTTTATATTTTTTTTGTAAAATTTAATTGAAAATCGATTGAGAACACTAAATAGTTTGATTCAATTTAGTTTTAATCCGAAAAAATCAAAAGTAAAAAATACAAAAACTCTTATGTTTTAACTCAATTCAAACCATTTTGAATTTAAAAAGGTTAATTACCGAACACATTAGAAATATAAAGAAAGATGATTTGCAATTGAGCATGAGAGCTCTATTTTATATTGTAATTTTATTGCTCTTCTATACTCCCACAATCGATGTGGGACAAAATAAACATCACTTCAAATATCTTCTGCGAATATTTTATATTTTAAATAATTCAAATTAAATATTCATTTATTGTTTAGATTTATGTATCAGATCGTTAAATATCTTAACTATTATGAATCGTAATTAATGTCAATATTAAATATAAAAAATTTTGAGTTTTTTTCATTGGTTAATAACTCCCGAAATCGCTCTAAGCTTGACAATTTTGTAGTTGCAAAATTTAAAAAATAATTAATTTAGGTATTATTGCTAATTACCAAAAACCTAAAATAATACAAAGATGCTGAGATCTTATTTACCGTATATGTTTAGTCCGATATTCTTGATAACAACCGAAACGAGAAACTACCAAATAATTGTTTACCATTTAAATACATTTAATTATATTTTAATCTTATTGGCTAATAGCATCCGAAATCACTCTCTGGTTGACACCTCAGCTTTACGAATTCAAAATCTTCTCAAAATATCTCCTCGATAAAACACCATTTTATATTTTTTTTAATTTTTTAGACATATTGGACTTAAGAAATTGGTTTATATAAATTTAACAACTTTTTTATTGTTCACGAATTTTAAAAAATATTGTAAAATAACTTTTATAAAAATATTTTAAACTAAAGTATTTATAAATTTTTCTCTTTTTTATTTGGAAAATTTAAATGAAAATAGAAATATTAAATGATTTGATTTCGGTTTGTTTTTAACCCGAATGAAATCAAAACTAAAGAATGTAAAATAAATTATGTTTTANAATTAAATTTATTAAAACCGAACACATTCGAAATGTAAAAAAGATGATTTGCAATTGAACATGAGAGCTCTATTTTGTACTGTAATTTTATTGCTCTTCTATACTCTCACAATTGATGTGAGACAAAATAAACATTACTTTAAATATCTTCTGCAAATGTTTTTATATTTAAAATAATTCAAATTAAATATTCATTTATTTTTTAGATTTATGTATTAGATCATTAAATATCTTAACTATTATGAATCGTAATTAATGTCATGATTAAATATAAAATTTTGAGTTTTTTTCATTGGTTAATAACTCCCCCAAATCGCTACAATCTTGTAGTTGCAAAATTTTAAAAATAATTAATTTAGGTATTATTGCTAATTACCAAAAACATAAAATAATACAAAGATGTTGAGATCTTACTTACCATATATGTTTAGTCCGATATTCTTGATAACAACCGAAATGGGAAACTACCAAATAATTGTTTATCATTTAAATACTTTTATAGTCCAGATATTATCGGGTACCCGAAATATTTAGGTTCGGATCGAGTTCGGTTCTAATTTTTCTGATTTAGAAATCTAAGATTCGTTCGGGTATTTCACCAGATTCGATACCATTTTTTCGGATGGGTTCGACTCGGTTTTTGGTACCAAATTATGATTTTCCTCAAATGTTAACTTTTTTTTTCTTCTTCCTAAATTCAAAAACAGAGAGTTTTCACAGTAAAATCAACAAATAAAAATATCTCAAGTTACATCAATATACTAATATTATTGACCCCAACTGTAGAAGACACAAACAAATACGAGAGATCTTTCATACTTTTATACTTTGTAACAAGAACTATACAAACAACAAAAAAAACTATATGTTAAAACTATAACTACTATAATTTTAATAAAATTGTCTTTGTCCGTGCTCTGTGCGTCCGCACGGACCATCATCTAATTATATGTAAAATAAAAATACTAAATTCAAACCTAAAATTTTAATTTCTAGATCCTTAAAAGTCTATATTTTTCATTCTTATTTTATTATAAAAATCTACGGAAATGTATAGTTGTCTATTTTAATGAGTTTGTGGCATAGTTTTTACAATATTAGTTTAATATTTTAATATTCATTCATGATATTTGAATGAATTTCTATAGATGGTTTAAAAAAGTATTAGTTTTTACAATTATATCAATCCTTTGTAAACGTCATCAAAATATCCAGCTACTGGAAATTCAATCCAGTACCTACTAAACCGAATGAAACCTTTAGTTTGATTTATATCTTTCTAAAACAAAAAACAAAAAAATCCAAAAATGATGAATAAACCAAACGAAATACGAACTTAAACTCAGATTAATACTCAGTAAAGAACCGCTCTACATCTTCTAAAACATAACATAACAATTTAACAATTATTTATTACGTAACTAAGAAATTATCAAACCACGCAAGTCAACTAGAGTTATCCATGTAACTAAATTTCTTCGCTTATGAGTCAAATACAGAAGAGCTATCACGGTTCATTAGGTTAAGAAACTCTTAAAATCATTCCTCTAGAACCACTTACTCAATACCCTTGTATGATAATTGAAAAGTAAAATCCAATGCAAACGGTCTACATCTCAAACTCAACAAAACTTCGGGGAAAAAATGAAGTCTAAAAATCTAAAGTTGAAAATTTCATACAAAATGAAAAAAAAAAAAATCATCAAGTCAAAACAAAAGATTCAAGTCAGTAAAAAGGATAAGGGGAGGATGACAACCCCTACACCACCCCTTTTGGAATGAGACTTTTACTCTGGAATTATTAGGGAATGAGAAATTTCCTAACGGATTACGTTTTGAATAACATCAGAAGAAGACTCAAACGTGATGCTATGTTCCTCCTAGAAACCCCAAAAATAAAGATACTTAGGGTATCTCCATCCATGATACCATGGATGGAGTCCTTAGCTTTTTTTAATTAATT
>OVAN01002823.1:0-31614 GCA_900406275.1 Anastatica hierochuntica
CAATTACAAGAGTTGGATATGATTATATACGTAATGTGTTACGAGAAGATCATGATCATTTTTTACAACTATATCGCATGTATCCAGATGGGTTTCTCAAGTTGTGTGATCTTATTAGAGAAAAAACACATCTCAGGGATACAAGATTCATTTGTGTTGAAGAAATGGTTGCTACATTTCTAATCACCGNTGGTATTGTCACACCAAAAATACTTTTAAAAGATCAAAATTTACGACAAGTACAAATTTTTATATAGTTCTGAAGGCCATAAATACAATTGCTCTGAGTTTAATGGCAAAACCAAGCCCCATGACGGCTCCAAAAATAAAAAAAAGTACAAGATTTTATCCTTATTTCAAGGTACATTTTTTTAAACATATATTTTATCCTTATTTTAATGTACTCTTTGTTTGGGAAGATGATAAATCATATATGTTTTAGGATTGTTTGGGAGCAATTGATGGAATACACATACCAGCTATGGTATCTAGTTGTGATGCTCCTAGCTATCGTAATCAAAAGGGAGTAGTATCGCAAAATGTATTGGCTGCTTGCAATTTTGATATGGAATTCATATATGTTCTGAGTAGATGGGAGAGTTCAGCTCACGATTCCAAAGTGTTATATGATGCATTAACAAGGAGGACTAATAAATTTAAGGTTCCACAAGGTAAACCGAAATGATAAACTAAATATTTTGTTTACAAAATGATAAGCTTACGCATATGCTTGATTTTATTTTAGGAAAAATTTATTTAGTGGATTGTGGATTTGCTAACAGACGCAAATTTTTGGCTCCTTTTCGAGGAACTAAGTATCATCTCCAAGAGTTTACTGGTCAAGGTTGTGATCCTGAAACTCCACATGAATTGTTCAATCATCGTCATTCCTCATTAAGAAATGTAATTGAGAGAATATTTGGAGTTTTCGAGTCACGATTTCTGATATTTAAATCGGCTCCTCCATTTCCTTTCAAAACACAAGTAGAACAGGTATTGGCTTGTGAATGCTTACATAATTTTCTTCGCAAGTTTTGTCGTTCAGATGAATTTCCTCATGAAGTTTCTGATGAAGCTATCAATGCAGAAAGCAACAATGTAAGAGATGATTATGAGAATATAGAAATATCACAAACACAAGAACAAGAGAGAAAGTGCTAATATGTGGAGAAAAACATTGGCAGAAAAAATGTGGAATGATGCAACTAGTAGTGATAATTAGAATTATGAAAGTATATTTTTACCTTTTTGTTAAAGATATTTGATGAATTACTTTCTAGAATAATATTTTCTTATTTTGACTGATTTAAAATTACATAGAAATCAATAAAAACACATTACAATCAAATCCATCAAAATACTTCCAAACACATTGTCCACTAATGAAAATACAATAAATACAATAAAATACTTCCAATGTCAATTACATCAAAATACATTAAAAACACAATTCAATACCACCCTCTAAATATCTAAGTTTGCATCAATTGGAGTAAGTGTTGTTATAATTAAAATCACTAGCATCATTTCAAATAAAATTGATTCAAATTTGTTAGATTTTGTATCAAAAAATCAATACAAATTAAAATTGACAAGCATCACTTAAAAAATGATACAAAATAAGAATTTGCCTCAACTAAATAATTGATATTTCTACTTATTTGTTTAGCATCACTTAAAAATTGACCCTAATAGTTTTTAAATTAATGGTGTCAAAGATTATTATATAACATACTTTGTTGTTAAGATTGATTTAATTATTACTCATTTCAATTAATTAAAAATGTATTATTTTGTCTTAGTTTAGCTAAAATATTTGACATTAGTAATATTTTTTATTTTCGAGATGTATTTTAGTTTTAGTTAAAGTTGAGTAAGTAATTGATATAAATATTTAACTAATATTGGTTACATATAGTTTATTTGTATTAGTTAGCTAAATTATTGCTACTCAATAGATATTGATTAAAAAAATTTTAAGTCCATTTAGAAAATGAGTGCGATCAATATTTTACATAATTACATATATATAGGTATATATGCATAAATTCTAATTAAATCTAGCTACCTAAAAGAAATGAGTTAGTTGTTCTAAAAATAAGGTTGAATATGCTATATTTTCACCATTGTTAGTTAGATTAGATCTTTATCATCAACAAATTCAACATTTTCTTAACTTTTAAATGTATGACATAAAAATATTGTTGTCAAAATGTATTTCTTAAAAGAATCCTAACCGTAATTTTGCAGAGAAAAAAAAAAATATGGATTTATCGATATAGCTTTTAAATTGGGATCAAAATTATCACTTTTTTTGTGCACCAAATTATGATTTGCATATCTGTTTTCAATAATACATATGTATACACGTGTCAATTTCTTGACTTTCATATTTACTTATCAATAAGTTCTTTTTCAAATTATTTTCGATTTAGATTAATTAATATTTATGATATTAACTAAAATCAACCGGTTAGCTTTTTTTTTCCACACCCACTTTCCTTCTTTCACTCCACATTTTCTTTCTTTTCTTAACACGTCTCTCTTTTTTGTTACATTATAAAAATAGTATTTAAACATAGTTTCTCAAGATGATCTCTAACATTCATCTCTAATATTTTCTTAAGGCTTCAAATGTATTCTTGTTATTTTGGCTTCCATACTCAGACAAATAAAGGTGAAGAATTGAAGATAAAGAAAATTCACTTGGGTTTAAATGCTTCTATAAGTTGTCATTTAAGGAAACCCAAAAAAATAAAGGTACTTTATCACTCTATTATATATACTCTTGCAAATGATTATTCTAATTAATTCATGTAACTCTTTGTAGAATGAAAAAGTCTTCAAATAGGATGATGATTCTAGAGATTTGAAGAGAAAAACCATAAAAATAAAGCCACCAAGATCAAGAAGTAATATCCACAAGCAAAAGGAAATGAAGAAGCAGGAAAAAATGTTCAACCATAAGAAATTCAGTTCGATGTTGATCTTAGTTCAATCAACTTCCATTGGTTAAAAGACCAGATTTTTTTTTTCTCAACAGGTTAAAAGACCATAACAAATGTATTTTTTTATTGGTTTTAATCGTGATTTTTGTATTTTTTTATTTTAGTTGTAACTGAGAATTTATTGTTTATTATGGTGGAAAAGAATAAAGGTTAAATAAGATTTTAACCGATATTTTTATCCAAAAAATATTTTAATTGATACTAAAGAATGTCTAATAAAAATATTAAAAATGATAAATTAGGAAATCATTTATAAAAAAATTCATTAACATAATAAATTATTTGTAAGATATTTGTAAATTATAATAAAAATGACTTTTGCTATACAAAATTATGAATAATAGTTTCACAAATTGTTTAAAAGTCATTATTAGTGATATAAATGACAATAATATTGCTATCATTTATTTGTAATTGATGTAATTGTTGTATCAACTAAAAAAAATAATAGAAATGATTTGAATCATTCTTCAAAAATGATATAAATACTAACATCATTTATATTTATTGATACAAACATTAACATCATTTTTTTTGCAAATGACACATGTTAATATCATTTTTAATAAATGATAGAACTACTTGCATCAATTGCAAATTGGAATCAAAAGAGATTGGAGTCACCACTTCAAGAGTCACTTAGAAAAAAATTGATGTAAATAGATATTATAAATAATACAAAACATATGATTTATTGTAGTGATGGTTCTATGTTTTTCTCTCCTAATTTTATTTGAATTGGATTTTAGTGAAGATTGTAATTCTCCTCCCCCCTCTCTCCTCTGCTAACCTAATTGTCGTCATTATGTTTTAGCCGCCGCCGGTGACTCTCATCGTCGGTTGCAGTCTCCTCCTCCCCCTTTCACTCTCCTTTCCTTTGCCATCCTTCTCTGCCATCCTCTCTGTGCCGACATGTCTGTCTCTGTGGAAGCTACGTCGAAAGTCACTTGTCCCGGCCAGATCTGTGATAGAAGCCATCGGCTCTTGGAGGAACGACGAGGTGCTGATGATGGCGAGAAAGAGGGTTGGTCGGCTTTTAGGGTTTTCTCTAGAGATCCGTTTCATATTTTTCTACTTTTTGAACCAATCTCCAGATTTGTAGGTGTTGGCAGCGTGTGGGGTTGGGGTTAACTCTCTCGGCGTCCGTCGTGGCTGGTTCGCAAGGTGCAGCTGGCTTCGTCTTGGTTGCGGTTGGGATTTAGGTCTTGGATCTAGATTTAGGTCTTAGGATTTCTCCAACCTTATCCTTTTTGTTGTCTTGTGTATTAGCTGTTAAGGGTGGTTCTAGATTTGATTAGTATTAGATAAGGATTTCCTCCTTGGAATTTGTACGTTAGAGGAGAAATGGCTTAGGTTCGGCTCCGTCTTGGCCTTTTGTTAATTTCGGCTAGCTTTCGTTGGGGTTTTTGTTTTCCTTGGTGGGTATTCTTCTATGTTTAGCTATCTCAGTTGTGTAGTAGTTCGGTTGCGAGGTCTTCTCTTCCTACTAGCTAGGACCTACGGTTTGTCTCCGAATCTTCAGTAAGGAAGTGCATAGAGCAGGTTGTCGTAGATCGTAGAGTTTTTTTCAGGTTACATGCCTCTTCGGTCTGTGATGGTGGTTGTCTGTGTTTCTCGTGGCTTCGTTCATGGAGCAATATAATGAGATCTCGGTCTGTTACTTTCCCCATAATCAAGATTTCTTAGCTCAGCTACACTTCTCCTCCATTCGCTTTTACTTGCTTCTTAGATAGTTTTTAAAGTGATCTTGTTCTGATCAAATTCCAATATCACTCTTATTAGGTAGTTATAGGGTGTTGATGTACTCTTTTGATTTTTGTGTTGTTTTTCGAATTATCTTTTGACTCCAAGAAGACTGTTCTTTCGCTGGTTTTTGGCTCCGGAAAGATGGTGACTCTTGTCGGCTTTGTATGAAAAAACTTTGGTTTGATTGAATAAATGAGGCACTGTTACTTCAACAAAAGGAAATGCCAAATTCATATTTATTGTTCTAGTTTCGAATGACTCACTAGGATCGATGGATAAGGTTTTCTTTCTTTTTTTCTTTCGTCTGGGCAAGCTCTAGTAAAGAATGTTAGTTGAACTCTTGAAGTGACCTAACCAAAGCTCCAACCATGTTGGATATATCAATTTTAAATCCACGCCTTAGTTTCATATATACCAAATATAACTGTTTTTGAATACTGTTATGTGCAAAAATGGATTTGTATATAAAATAATTTTGTTGTTGTTATCCACAAACTAAAATTTGTGTGGTTTGATTGTTGCTAAGTATATTCAATTACTTTTTTTGGTGTTTATAGCAAATAAGCAGGCTACAGTGCCCTTTTTGGTTATTGTGTTCCACTATATAATCGTGGAAATTATATATAAAGTATCGATCATGGTTACTCTCTATACCCCCATCTCTCTAATAGTTTATAATTAATTTAATGAGTTAATAAGTAATATATTGTATACTAAATTTTATCAAGATGGATAGTATAACAACAAAAGACGACCACAAAATATTTTGAATAGTAGTATGTAAGGTATATTGTGTTGAAATTTCCACAATGTTATGATAGGTTCATTTTTTATGCCCGCGTATATTCGTATTTAAAATCAATTTTTACGTTAATTAACCCAAAAGTAAAATAATTATAAACTAATTCGACAATTTTAAATCATACTGTTTGTATTGGTTGCTCATCTGACAGCACATGTCTAGCTTTATCCAATTGTTGATGTTGTAGAATTTGGTTAGCAATTTTGAAAACACATTACAAAAAGTAAATAGAGTTCACTTTTTTTTTTTTTGGTCACAAAAGTAAATAGAGTTCACTTGGGATTGATTATTTGTATCTATTCCAATTTGTGATCTTTGTCTTCCTGAAATTTAAAAGTGTACAAACATTATATAAAAAAACAAGGATAACATGGTTAAGTGTAAAAGATATGTTAGGTAGTTGTCGAGTTGACCATTGTCCACAAAATTTTGTAAAAAATATCCAAACAAAATATTATATGTAAAAACAAGTAGAACACATGAATAAAATAGTATACATGTAAAAGTATCTAAAGTTTGTCCAGTAATTATCTCCATAATATTTAAAAAATAGTTATATTGTTGTAACATCTTTGCCCGTAAACCCGGTCATTTTTAATTTTTTTTAATTAAGCCAAAAATTAAAAAACCCACTCCATCTTTTTATTTAGTTGTCCGACATTGTTTAAGAGAAGAGACTTAATCCTAATCATCTTCCTATAAATAGAACCCTCCCTAGACTTCAGAAACAAAAACCCTAAAAGCCAAACTTCTTTCTTTTTCTTCTGTAGTTTTTCGAAAACCCTAGAGAGAGAGAGAGAGAGAGTCTGCGAGAGAGAGAAATAAAAAGACAGAGAGAATCATGTTGGAAAAAAGTTCTGAGAGAGAATAAAAGTCTGAAACCCTAGAGATGAAAGAGCAGAAGCTCATGCAGCTCCAGGAGGAAGTTGGAGCCGCCGCCGTCACCGGAGAAGCCACCGCTGCTACACGCCACCGTCTTCCCGCCCTTCGCTACCACCGGAGGTGCATACAAGAAGGAGAAGCCACCGTGAGATCTGTCCATCACTCTGTATTCGCGAATCCTCAGCTTCTCATCGTTTTCTTCGTCGTCAGTAGCTTAGATCTCTGAGGATTCATATATGCTTTCCTGGAGACCGGATCTACCTTCCAACAACCTAGATCTATCAATTTTAAGGCCAAGGTGAGGAGCTACTGCGTGACCCCCCGTCTTCCCTAAGCTTGACTCTCATCTATTAATAGTTTAGGGCTTCTCGCGTCGTTTGGTTCTGATTGGTGTCTTGATTGATGATTGTTACTTTTAATTGTTTGTTGATTGTTAGATATAAGATTATTATAATCGTTATTTCACGAGGAGACAGTACGCTCGTGTCAATCCGGGTACTGGTTCTCTGTATTGATTGTGCTTGAGGTACGGTGCGCTCGTGTAGATCAGGGCATCGTATGAGGGGCTGACGAGCCGGTGAAAGTCCAGAAAGGGCACGATGAGAAAGTCCCATAAGGGCAAAACCTAGAGTGGTGCATTTGATGTGCATCGAGGAACTTGTTTGATTCTTTGGGTACATTAGGTGTCGTGATTGTGTGTTTAGTTCTAATATATTGTGGGTTTTTGGATAAGCACGACTTTCGGGCCGCGCTGTCAGCAATCCACCACCTCACTGGGTGATTCCCCTGTCACTCATCCCTCTTTTCCCCCTTCCCTTTGTCCCCCTTTCAGGTGAGCAGGACGAGTAGCTGGTACCATGATTTTCTATGGTGTTAATTGGGATCAACATGGTTTTATTTGTTTTAATGTTTTACACTGATTCTCTGCTTCAAATGTTTTAGTTGATGATTTTGTTTTGGTTGTTGAGTTGTTTGAGACCGATTAAGGATTTTAGTTGTTTAAGTTTAATAAAGTTTATCCGTGGGACTTCATCCGTTGTTGCGTGGACTCTAAGGTAGAGTTGTAGCATGACATGTCCTGGAATTAAGGGAAGGGTGTTACAAATGTTTATTTCATCATCCTCTGACATTAAGAGTCTCAAATGATTCACGATAGGTGCGATGAGAATGGTTTTGAGACTCTCGTAATATAAACGACGATACATGATCGAGTAGAGTATGGATAATTTTGTTGCTGTGAAATTTAAGTCGAAAGCTCTTTCCCAACATGTGTCGCTGCGTATTAGTAAGATTTCTTAACGACTGTACATAAAAAACTCTCCATATAGAATCAGAGTCGATGAGAAACCAGTAAATAACTAGGAGAGTAACGATGAGAGAAGACTATAAGAACAAACCAAAGAGTATCATATGAACAATGTAAGAACAAGGTTTAAACTTACCACAAGGATTATTGTTGGAGATGGTTTCCACCCCACCCGAAATCCGGTTCAAATATGAATCGTGTAAGCTAAATCAGGTTAAGGAGATTGGGACTCAAGAGCCAATTTGCTAAGGAAAGAAAAAGAAGGTACCAAACCCATTTGGATCAAAGGAAATGGGCCAGAGGGAGCAAGACTTTCCTACTAAGCAGATAAAAAGCGGAGTTAAGTTCGTGGTCAACGAGCATTGAATAGAGGAAAATTCGCCGGAGAAAATTGCACCGCCGTTACGATACGGAGAAAAAAAGGTTATAAAAGGAGAGGAGAAAGAACGAAAGAGGGGGTTGCCAATTCCTCTCTAGATTAAAAATATTTGACACTTGTAAACATTGTTCTCCTTGTTGAAATAATCAGTCAAAATACATTTTTTCCTTCACTTGAAACACAATCCATAACAAATCCTAACTCTAAATTCTGAGTTGAATCTGAGATCCATCATTTGGGGCTAGAAGGAGAGGTGGATTCTGTTGCACTACATCGTATTTCAGCATAATCTCTAGGTAATTTCTCATCCAAATCTTATTTCCCTCTTTTGTTTGCTAACAAACGCAGCACGCCATGGTCGGAGATAACATTAGCCCCATACCACCGACTACGAAGGACACATCGGGCGAAGTCCGACAAAAAAGCTTGACTGCAGAAGATTAAAACCAAGATCCGCTAGCATCAATAGTCGGCACACAAACCGTACTTTCCGAACTCCCCGAGAACATGCTGAGAATCTTCGCCCTGCTCATGGGGGAAAATGAAAGGTGGGACGAAAAAGAAAGGCAATCCAAGCAGAGGTTGGAGGAGCTGGCGCAAGCCCAGGCTGCACAGCAGGCTGCACAGCATGCAAAGATTGATTCGCTCATCTCCTCTTCACCACGTGGACTCTAGAGTCCCCTTGCCCGACCTGATAACAACATGGCACTAAACGACCAGAGGTCGTATGATGGTAACACGCTAGGCTGGAAAGAGTCAATCTAAGACGAAATAATGGCGCATCCAGACCCTGAGCTCGCGACATTGAAACAGACCCTTACCCCAGGCGACCGTTGAGCTCCGAACCATTCAATCCTAAATCCACAAGGCAACCAGGTCAACGCCCGAGGTCGACAGGGTTATCGAAGAAACAAGAAAGACTCCATTTACACATCGCATAATTAACACGGTGATTCTAAGCGTCAAACTAAAGATCGCACCCTACGAAGGGAAGACGGATCCTCGAGCTCAGGTGACGGCTTTCTACATTGCCATGGGGAGAGCCAAGTTCGGGGAAGATAACAAGGATGCTGGATACTGCCAACTCTTCATGGAAAATCTGTCAGGGGCCGTTCTCAACTAGTTCTTACAGTTGTAGGCCAACACCATCAATAACTTCAACCAGCGGTCCACGACGTTCATAAAACACTATTCGATGTTCATTGAGAAGGGAGCTTTCGATGCTGACCTTTGAACCATGTCTCAGAAAAAGGACGAGTTCATGCGGTCGTTCCTACCAAGGTTTAAATTTGTCATATCTAACATAGTTGTGAGTGATGAGGTAGGGATTGTCGCCTTAAGGATCACTCTTTAGTTCAATTCTCTCTTCCGAGATGATATGATGCTCAACCGACCTATTTCCCTGAAGACGCGCTCCACCGGGCTTCGAGATTCGTTCAAATGGAGGAAAAAAAGAGGCATATGCGGAGAAGCACGCCAACAAGGCAAAACAGACCTCCAAAGAAAAATCTAGAGAAGAGTGCAACTTTCAACGAATAGGGGGAGTTCCCGAGCTGATGGGGGCTCGACAAAGCATAGGGCCTACTAAATCATAGAGGGAAAAACTACACAATGGGGCTCGGGAGGCGTCATTCAATATAAATCTCGCTCAGACACCTGGACATGAGAAGACGACGCCAGGAATTTTACAAAATATTGTGAATTCCACAAAGCCACAGGACACACCATGAAGGAATATCATGGGTTCCGATAGCACTTACTTAAAAAATACAGATCAAAAGAGTTGTCAAAACGTGACAACTCTCTGTCAGGAGATCGTTACCACAATGACATAGATCCCCCGAAAAGAGATTGTGAAATGCAAAGTTCGGAGATAGCGGAGCCTCCCGTTGCTAGGAAACGAATCAATGTGATCATGGGTGGGAATTCGTTATGCAGTGATTCAGTTTGTGCCATCAAAAGTTACAGCAGGCATGTTAACTCCATAACAAACAACATGCAAAGCGTGGCTCTGACTGACACTGTCCTGGAGTTTTCTAAACATAAAATGCGGCACATAGATTACCCACATAACGATACCTTAGTTTTCGAACTGATGCTTGAAGACTGCGAGGTAACTAAGGCCTTGGTGGACCTAGAGAGCTTAGTAAACGTTCTCTACAAGGAGACGTTCGACAAGATGGATTTGTCTAAGGCACACATCAAGCACTCGAAGCAACTCCTAACGGCCTTCAACGGGGCGACCACCATGGCTGTCCAAACAATCAAGTTGGCAACATATCTACGGGGAGTCAAAATGGAAACGAAATTTACGGTAGTCGAAACTCTTGACATCTACAACATATCCTGGGAACTCCTTGGATACATGCAATGCGGGCTTACCATTCACTTACAACCAATGCATCAAGTTTCCTACCGACAACGACATCGTCACAGTGCATGATAACCGATGAACAACTTGGTTATGCTACATAAGCGAAAACAAACTCCGCCGAGCTTCGCAACAATAGCAATTAAAAATCTGAGCTGAGAAGCCCGGGCAAGATACCACTGATCAAGTGGAACCTTGCGAACCTTAGCTCGACAAAGTACACCAAGTGTGCATTGATCCCGACAATCTTGATCATTTCATGGGCATCGCCGCAAAGCTTGACAAATAAATTTTCAAAGAATTTGACTCCTTTCTTAAACAGAACAAGCAAACGTTTGCCTGGTTAATCGATGGGATGACAAAGAAATGAATCCACGTCACATTCCACGAGCTCAACGTTGACCTGACCTACAAACTTGTTCGACAAAAGCGCAATAAGCTCGGGACAGAGAGAGGATAAGCGATCAACTCAGAGGTAGAATGGTTGCTGAAGGCATGATCGATCACTAAAGTGAAGTACCCCGACTAGTTGGTGAACCTAGTGGTGGTAAAGAAGAAGAATGAGAAGTGGCGAGTGTGTGTGGACTTCACCGACATGAACAAAGCATGCCTGAAAGATAGCTATCCACTGCCGCATATAGATCGGCTTGTCGAGGCTACGACTAGGAATCAATTTCTTACTTTTCTCGATGCCATCTCTAGGTATAATAAGATCCTTATGCACCCCGATAAAAGAGACAAAACATCCTTTTTGACCGATCGAGGGCTCTACTGCTACAAGGTCATGTCATTTGGATTGAAGAGTGCTGGGGCAACATACCAACGATTGGTAAACAAAATGTTCTCTGAACAGCTCGGCAAAACAATGGAGATGTATATCGATGACATGCTGGTGAAGTCTCTCCGCGAAGATGATCACATCGGCCACTTAAAAGAGTGCTTCTCTATCCTCAACAAATACGGAATGAAGCTCAATTCGGCAAAATGCACCTTAGCTGTGACCTCGGTAGAGTTCTTAGGGTTTAATCAGATTGATGCTATCTCTGGGTATAATCAGATCCTTATGCACCCCAACAAAATAGACAAAACAACCTTTGTGACCGATCGAGGGCTCTACTGCTACAAGGTCATGCCGTTTGGATTAAAGAATTTTGGGGCGATATACCAACGATTAGTAAACAAAATTTGCTCTGAACAGCTCGGTAAAACAATGGAGATGTATATCGACGACATGCTGGTGAAGCCTCTCCGCGAAGATGATCACATCGGCCACTTAAAAGAGTGCTTCTGCTTCCTCAACAAATACAGAATGAAGCTCAATCCGGAAAAATGCACCTTCGTTGTGACCTCAGGAAAGTTCTTAGGGTACTTAGTAACACATCGTGGGATTGAGGCTAACCCCAAACAAGTTTCTGCTATAATTATGATAAGATCTCCTACTTCCATGTGCGAGGTTTAGAGGTTAACGGGTCGAATAGCCGCACTCAGTAGGTTCATCTCTCGCTCCACGGTAAATGCTTGTCGTTCGACCAAAAGCTTAGGACTAATAAGAAATTCGAGTGGGATGATTCGTGCGAACAAGCATTCCAACAGCTCGAGGAGTACCTGACAACCCCCTGGTGCTAGCCAAACCAAAGACAGGGGAGATATTGTATTTATATATTTCAGTGCCTAGCGCTGCAGTTAACAGAGTACTTGTCCGAAAGGAGAACGGAGAGCGAAAGTCGATCTTCTACGTTAACAAGTCTTGAGGAGATGCAGAGACCCATTACATGATGACTAAAAAGCTAGCCTTGGCCTTGGTGACCACAACTCGAAAGCTCCGACCATACTTCTAGTCTTATTCCTTGACGGTGTTGTCTAATCACCCCCTACGGTCGATCTTTCATATCCCAATGAAATCCGGGAAGCTCGCAAAATGGTCAATCGAGCTCAGAAAATACGAAATCGAGTATAAGCCACAAACAACATTGAAGTCGCAAGTACTAGCTTATTTCATCTGTGAAGATCCCCTCGGACGACAGCTCAAGGGCCGAGGCCGGCGCTACGTGGAAGTTGCAAGTCGACGGTTCCTCTTTACGAAAAGTCTATGGCGTGGGGGTTCAACTCGTGCCTCCAACGGGAGAAATCCTGGAGCAGTCTTTTCGACTGGCATTCCCGGTGTCCAATAACGAAGATGAGTATGGAGCGTTGCTCGCTGGACTCCGCTTGGCTAAGACAATCAAGGCAAAACGTGTTGAAGCATAATGCGATTCTCAGCTCGTCGCCAGTTAGTATAGTGGATAATACAAAGCTCGTGATGATAGGATGATTGCGTACCAAAAGCTTGTCCAAGTTACAGCTTCGACATTTGAAGGGTTCATGCTAACCAAGATAGCACGGAAAGAGAACATCGTCGTTGATGCACTTACCGCTCTAGCCTTCACCTCGGATGAGATTCTTCGCCGGGTGATTCTAGTCGAAATCATCACTAAGCTCAGTTTCGCAGACGCCCTTGACAACAAGAGTAGCGTCGATGCAGAGCCCGAATTGACCTTGGCGCTTCCTGAAGACAACTTAGGTGAGGATCCAAAGGCCCTTACGTTGGAAGGATTGGAGGAGGAAACAATTGGAGTTTGGAGATCATGGTCTACATAGCAGACGACACAGTACCTGAGAACAAGTGGCAAGCCCAGAAGCTTAAGCAACGAAGCGCTTGCTACACATTATTCGAAGATAAATTGTTTCAACGGAGCGACACACGGGTCCTCCTGTATTGTGTCCACGGCAATGAGCTCCGGCAGGTCATAAAAGAAGTCCATTCTGGAGTCAACGACAACCACGCGGGAGGACGGTCCTTGGCCCAAAAAATTCACAAACAGGGGTATTATTGGCACACCATGAACAGAGATTGCATCACTTATAGGATTGAGGATAACCCCAAAAAATTTTCTGCTATAATTTTGATGAGATCCCCTACTTCCATGTGCGAGGCTTAGAGGTTAACGGGAAGAATAGCTGCACTCAGTAGGTTCATCTCTCGCTCAACGGATAAATGCCTACCGTTCTACCAAAAGCTTAGGACTAATAAGAAACTCGAGTAGGATGATTCGTGCGAACAAGTATTCCAACAGCTCAAGGAGTACCTGACAACCCCCCCCCCACCCCGGTGCTTGCCAAACCAGAGATAGGGGCGATATTGTATTTATATATTTCAGTGTCTAGCGCTGCAGTTAGCGGAGTACTCGTCCGAAAGGAGAACAGAGAACAAAAACCGATCTTCTATGTCAACAAGTCTTTAGGAGATGTAGAGACCTAGTACATGATGACATAGAAGTTGCCCTTGGCAGTGGTGACCATAGCTCGAAAGCTCCGACCATCTTCTAGTCCCATTTCTTGATGATGTTGTCTAATCACCCACTACGTTCGATCTTGCACAGCCCAACACAAACTGGGAGGCTCGCTAAATGGGCAATCGAGCTCAGCGAATACGACATCTAGTATAAGCCAGAAACAGCATTTAAGTCGCAAGTACTAGCTGATTTCATCAGTGAAGACCCCCCAGACGACAACTCGGGGTGCCAAGGCTGGCGCCACGCTGAAGTTGCACGTCGATGGTTCCTCTTCACGGAAAGTCTCCGGCGTGGGGGTTCAACTCGTGCCCTCAACAGGAGAAAAATTCTGAAGCAGTCTTTTCGGCTGGCATTCTCGGCGTCCAATAGCGAAGATGAGTATGGAGCATTGCTCGTTGGACTACGCTTGGCCAAGACGGTCAAGGAAAAAGGTGTGGAAGCATAGTGCGATTCTTAGCTTGTCGCGAGTCAATATAGTGGAGAATACGAAGCTCAGGATGATAGGATGACTGCGTATGAAAAGCTCGTCCAAGTTGCATTGTCGACATTTGAAGGGTTCATGCTAACCAAGGTAGCACGCAAAGAGAATATTGTCGCTGATGCACTTGCCGCTCTAGCCTCCGCCTCGGATGAGAGTCTTCGACGGGTGGTTCTAGTTGAAACCATCACAAAGCTCAACTTTGCCAATGCCATTGACAACAAGATCAACATCGACGCAGAGTCCAAATTGACCTTGGCTTTTTCATGAAGACGACTTAGGTTAGGATCTAGAGGCCTACACGTTGGAAGGACTTTGAAGAGGAAATGATTGGAAGTCGGAGATCATGGTCTACATAGCAAACGACACAATACCCAAGAACAAGTGGGAGGCCCAGAAGCTCAAGCAATGAAGCGCTCGCTACACATTATTCGAAGATCAATTGTTTCGATGGAGCGACACACGGGTCCGCCTGTATTGTGTCAACGACGATGAGCTCTGGCAGGTCTTAAAGGAAATCAATTCCAAAGTCAACGAAAACCACGCGGGAGGACGATCCCTGGCCCAAAAGATTCGCAAACAAGGGTATTAATGGCCCACCATAGAGATTGCATCACTTATACCTAGAAATGTGAATGATGCTGAAGGTACGCCCCGAAGATCCATCAGCCAATCGAGCTAATGAAGTCGGTCCTGACACCTTACCATTCATGCGTTGGACAATGAATATCATTGGCTCTTTGCACATGTACAACAAGAAATGGTATTTATCAGTTCTAACAGATTACTTCACAAAATGGGTCGAAGCCGAGGCCTACGCCAACATCAAGGATGTTGACGTCATCAATTTCCTTATGAAAAACATACTTTGCCAACATGGCATCCCGTACGCCATCGTCACTGACAACGAGATGCAATTCACCTCGACGGACTTTGAGAATTTATGTACCACTTGCCAAATCACGATCCAATATTCAAGACCGCGGAATCCACAGGGGAGAATCCAATGATACGGCGAAAAATCCTCCCGCCAAACGAGCTGCTGAATGATAAGATGCTACAGGAGAATCTCGACACTTTAGAGGAACATCGAGATTTGGCTTTTGTGCATCTCCAAGACTATCACAACTAAGTAGCCAGATATTACAACAAGAACGTCAAACCACGAGTGTTCAAAGAAGGTGACCTCGTGTTGTGAAGAGTCATGAAAAATACGTTAGAGTACCGAGCTGGGAAGCTCGACGCCAGCTGGGAGGGACCTTACAACGTTGCACGAATCGTCAAGCCCGGTGTCTACGAGCTCGTCGACATGGATGGACGGCGCGAGTCTCGTCCTTTGAATTCCATCAATATCAAGAAGTATTATTACTAGGTGCTTCAAAAAAAAAACACGGTTCCTTTAACCTTCGAATTCTTTAACAAGGTTCCTTGAACCTTCAACTTCTTTGATGTAACCGAATTACTGTATGGCTTGATCCATTCGGGGTACGTAATAAGCCCATCATAGGCGCAACTTTTGTATAAAAAATAAATATTATTGTCGTTAAAAGAGTACGACATCCCATGAGTTCTTTTCCAAGCTCACACGTCGGCGTTCTGGCCAGAATGTCCAACCTGATCGCGCGCTTTTCATATGCGCCTTAATCAAACAATACTTGATTATTGAAGGACAACTCAAGGTAGTTTCCTTGCAATCCCGCGTGAGCTTAAGCATGCCTTAATAGAAAGTTGGGGCATGTCCGCAAAACACTTGAGATTCTCAGTGTGGCACGGGGTAAGCCGACTCAACTCGCACCCAAAAGCCTAGTCTATAAATGGGTGAGCCGAAATCACTTTCCGTGCCAGTATTCGGTTGCATTTATGGAAGGTTGCGAATATTGAATGTCGGAATCAAGGTCGCTAACCCGAACTTGACCCTAATCCAGATAGCAAAGGCAGCCACAGAGTAAAATGACGGAAAACCCTCTTCTCCCTTTGCATCATAATCTGCATAAAACCCCACTACAAAACCAGAGTGGTGAAGAAAAATTTGGTTAGGACTTCGTGTTGCCATAGAATCTCTTTAAATAATTCTGGATAAGGGTGAGCATAACAGGTAACGCATCGGGTAAGTACGGGTAAGGGTCGGGTACGAGTATTATGGGTATCTAAAATCACTACCCGAAGTATAGCCGTAATAATAAGGGTCGGGTAATGATGGGTAAGGGTCGGATAATGATCGGATCGGGTAGGTAAAATCAATATCCGTTTAATACCCTAACTCGTATTATATCAAAAATAACTCGTTTAATTATTGTTATTAAATTATTAAAATAATAATATAATAATAATAATATACTATTTGTTAGAATGATATCTCCTATAAAAAAACATTTATAAAATTTAAAAGTAAAAGTTATACTAAACAAAAAATAATATTCAATATTATATTTATCGGTTTTAAATTTTTTCTAAACTTAAAATTTTGTTTTGACAAAAAATGTTAATCTAAGTAGTTAAATATTACTAAATTTATAGATTATTTTTAGTTTTTAGTTATGTGAACGGGTAATATGGGTACCCATATAATTACCCTTACCCTACCCTTACTTGTTTAAAAAAAAAATTCTCTACCCAAACAGGTAATTAGTATTACCCATACCCGACCATTATCCGCTTATTCGGGTCGGGTATAGGGCAGATCGGGTTACCCGACCCAAAATGCTCAGGCCTAATTCTAGGAAAGTGAAGAACGTCAAGGATAACAATAAAACATTTCCACTCATGTAGTAAAGATTGCTAGGATCATGAGTCTTAACGGTTGTTGATCATTGATCATGAGTCCTAGCAGTTGTAGCTAGCTCAAGATATAAGTATTACGAAGTTCGAACTATGAAGGAGATTTTGTGGGCACTTGATCTCAAACCTAGAGATTGGCAAAGCACCGAGATTTGCAGTTGCACATAACAGATGGGTGAATAAAAGTGCAAAATTAAAAGCCCCTCAGGACAAGAGTTGTGGATTAAAGCCCTCTCGGGCACAATGGAGTTCAAAAGCCCTCCCAAGTACAATGGAGTTCAAAACGAAATTAATAAACTTAAAAAAAATACAACTGAAATTTTTCTAAGGCCACATGCGGCACATTCCTGGTTTCCCGAGAGATTGGTGGCAACTTCAAAGGAGATAGCGCAGAGGTTGGACCCAAACTAGCTCTTAAGTTGGAGTAGGAGATTCCACAACGACTGAGTCAGAAGCTCCGGTGGGGCTCGTAACAACCGCAACAGCCTCCTCAGCAGTTGGCGCCACCTATACTGGCTGCTCCTCTATCACCGTGTCCACGGAATCCTGCTCTAAGAAGACTACCTCCCGAGATGTGACTTCAGAAGGTTTGTGAAGGTGGAAGCCGCAAGAGAAATCAGCGTAGAGACACTGGAGCTGGCAGAGGGAGAAGAAACACAGAGGTCCTGCACGAGATCAAGCTTGACAATGTCCATGGCTTCGAGCTCAACTCAGAAGTCCTCAAGGGCCTTGACCCATTTCTCCTTGTCAACTGATATTTGTGTATTTTGTATAATTTTTAGTATTATTTTTGCATGGTTTCCAATCTCTTTTAACTCTTTTAGAAGATTTATTATTAGTTTTAGTCTCATTTAGTTAGAATGATCAGCTTAGAGTCTTAGGTTATATTTGGTGTTATGCCTTGCATTTCTTTAGAATTTTTAGATAATTTGAAACTCAACGGATAGATTGAATGATTCAAAAGACATGGAGCTTAAAGAATCATGAAGAAAATGTTCTTGGATGCAAATGGATAGATGTTAGATGGAGCACCGACCAAAGTGTCTTAAATATGTGATCGGATGGAAGCATTCCATTGATTGGATTACGCTCGAATTGTGAAATAGGATAGGAAATTAAGTTAGCTTCGTTTTGGCGGTGGTTTCAGATCATTATGAGCTACGGTGCAAAAGTTATGAGTAAATTACCGAAGATATGTCTAAAACCCGGCGACGTGAGCTGAGAGGTTGCAGGCCGCCAGCCAAAGGGCCCTGGACTGCCAGCTTCTTCTTTTTCCTGGCTGGTGGTCTAGAGAAAGGTTGTGGACCGCCAATCAGAACCCCCTGGACCGCTTGGAACCTCGAGAAACACCAAATTTGCTTAGATCCGACCCGGTTTGTCCCGAGTCGACTCGATCCGATTTGTTTAGTATAAATACACTTTTAAAACTTGTAAAAACCTAATTTTTGATATCTTTTTAGCCTCTTTTAGCTAACATCAAAACCTTTGTTGAATCTTGATGAAAGATTGAGTTTTCATTATCAAATCCTCTTTCTTAATCATGTTTATATATGATTCTATTGTTCTTACATCTTCTTTAGCTATGTGTAAGTAGTCTCATAGATATGGATTGTAGGTTAGTAGATTTAGGGATCATTGAGTTATGATGAATGATTTGTGATGCTTATTCTTTGTAGATTCACATGTTTAGAGGTTGCTTAATGCTAGATTAGGCTTGGGAAAGTTGAATATAGACTTTAGGAATTTCACGCTCGGAAAGTGTTTGATGAAATTCACAAGAGAACTTTAAACATTCTTTTCATTCTCAACCTATGGGAATAGTTGATTGAGATGATTTGTTGAATCATAGTACTTATGCTTAATGATCATTCATTGCTTAATCATCATCGGGAGATTTATATGATTAAGTGATTAGTGAATGGATTAGTCTCATGGGAATTAGTTAGTTGACTATGATTAGTTCTTGCCATTGAATGGTTCTTATTGCATGATTGAGCATCATTTATTATCACTTGATCTCCTTATTTCAATTATCTAGCCTATGATCCACATCGCTTTATCATCATTTGCAAACTTCATCTTTTGTTTTGTTTAGTTCTTATTTCTTGAGTTTCATATTGCTTAAGTAGTTATTAGTTCAACCTCAATACCTTATATTGGTTTAGCTTAACCATAGAATCTACATAGCTAAGTGCGATAGTGTTTGCTCCTTGTGGATTGATCCCGATGCTATATTACAAGAGACCATCGTGCTCTTACGATTAGTCCGGTTTAATCTCGGCAAAGAACTAGAAATTCTCTTATCAAGATTTGGCGTCGTTGCCCGTGAGCAACATTACTAGCCATTAAGTTTTAGAATTCTTATTGAGACTAAACCGTTTTTCTTTGTTTGTTACTAATTTCGTTTCGAGTTTTCTTTTGTTTTTAAGGTATCGAAACAAAAGAAGAGAATGGAGATGGCTGTAAGCAGCACAATCTTTGGACAATTTCAACTCTTATCGGCTAAGCTAAACACTTTGATTCAATCTAGTCAAGGGACCATGCTCCAAAGTCAATACCAAAGATCGTACTCAAATTATGAACCTTACAACTTCCTAAACCAAGATGGCTTTCTCTATTCCAAGCCACAACAAAAAGGCTATGAAGTTACTCATCAATTCCAAAGCCAAAGAGATTTTCCACAGATGGAGTACTTCAACAATAAAGGATCAAGCTCTCAAAACCAAGGAGGTCCGTCTAGTCCATTATCTTTAAAGGATGAGAACACTAATTTGATCAAAAAAATCGTTGAAGGAAAAAAGCGAGCGGATGTTGAGCTAAACAAATACATGGAAGAGATAAACAACAAGGTGGAAGTTGTTAATGGTGATATAAATGTGAAGATTGAAGGTCTTAGATCCCGTGCCATGGAACTTGAAAAGAAGATAGCACAAAAGATGTCCTCCTCTAAGAGTCATGAACAAGAATACTTCATGAGAAACCATGAATCTTATTGTAATGTCATTGAAGAAGAAGAAATATATGAGAAGGAATGCTTCTTTTTTGAAATTGATATGTCTACAATGGAACTTCAAGAACTATTTGGTCATGAGGTTATAGAAGATTGTGTCAAAAGGCATGGAGAAAAGATTTTGAATGGTGAGCTTCTTAGGGAAACTTGTGAGAAAGTTTTGATTGTGGCTTGTACTCAAGAAGCAAAAGGAAATTGTAAAGTTGGTGATTAACTTGTGAGTAAAGAAGAAGAACTCATAGGGAATGGAAGAGATCACACGAATGAGAACATAACTACAATGGTAGATCTCAACTTAGAAATATCATTATATCTTCTTTTTCCCGGAAGATTCAAGAAGCAACTCCTTAAAGAAAGCTACAAGAAGTACTACAAAGATCATCCAACTCCTTTTGATCCTAAATTATTGGAGATTGCTAAAGGGACTCCAAAGTTGGACAAATTTCTTAAGGACCTTGTTGTCAAGAGAGTTAAGCATGAAGAGCTATTGAGAAAAAATGGTATATTGCCTCCCAACCAAGAAGAAAGGAAGCTTCTTAAGCTCAAGAACCCCGCAAAATTTATGGTCCCATGTTTGCTAGAAAAGATGCATGAAGAAGAAGCTTTAGTGGACACCAGAGCGAATGTGAATGTGATTTCTCTTGACATGATTAGGAAACATGGCATCAAGGAATTACCCAGGACAACATATCCTATTTCTTTAGGTGATTCTTCAGATAAGCAACCTATGAGAAAGCTTGAAGACTATCCTTTGAGGATTAGAGATTGCATAGTCCCCACAGACTTTGTGATTGTTGAGATGAAGCAAAAAAGAAAGTATCCTTTACTATTGGGCACTCCCTTCCTTGAAACCGTTAGGACCAAGATAGACTTCAAAACTAAGGAGATTATTCTCGCCAATATTGATCCCAACAAGTCCTACAAGATGATTAATGCTTATGATGAATATTGTGGGACAATTTCTACACAAAGGATGGGAGATGAACCAATGAAGAGCTTAATTTAAGTGGAAATTTTGAATGGTTGTTTGAGAGAGATGACAATGAAGAAGTTTCTAAAGAAGCTGTTCTTGGTATGGTCAAGGAACCAAAGAAGCATCATGGTAAAAAGGGAAAAGGCAAGACACAAGTAGTGGTTGATGATGTGAAAGACTTTGATGATTATAACCTTAACCAATTGTTTTCCCACCAAGAAAGTTATGTCAAGAATGGAAAGACACCATTTGGAACAAAAGATACTCCATGGATGACTCTCATTCCAATTTGCTACAAGGATGAGATTTTTGAGTACAAGATCAAGTGTAAAGGCATCCCTAAGCCTTTTACAAGAGCTAGGTGTGTGATCCACAAGGAAATGATGGATAAAGGACAAGAGGGTATGGAAGAAATCATGAAGATTGTCCTCAAATTCGAGCTTGTGGAAAAAGGAGCAAAGAGTCTCAGTGGTTCTCATTCCACCACCCACTAGTTCACCAAAAGACAATGTCAAGTTTAGAGACATTAAACAAGCGCACTTAGGAGGCAATCCCATGAGTATCCTTGGTAAATAGAAGTTCTGATCGTTTTTCATTTATTTCTTAAAATTGGATAGGTTTGGCTAATCTTGGTTGTTAATGTGTTTTGATAGCTCTTGGATAGTATTGCTAAGTTTAAACCTCTCTTGTTGATTCATTTGTTGAACTTCCACTTAGAATCACTTAGGATCTCTTGGTAAACAATGATAGAACTCTTTGGAAGAGAAGTAAATTTTGAAAATGCATGATAGTTTAGATTGATTTGTGAACTAATTGAATTGGAATGATGAGTTTGATTGTCACATAAGGGTAGCTTGATGTATTGAGTGACTTTAATTCAAGATAAGCATGAGAATGCCTTGTTTATACATTTGATAGCTTACCTTTTTGCTTGGGAACACTTGAATGGTATATGAGCTAATTTATAGTACTTGTTTATTGAAGGTACCAACTCTCATTCCAATGGTGCAAAAGTTACTCGTCTCTTTCACTTCACTCCACCGGTTCTCCTACTTTTTGATTCAAGGTACATTTCCTCTATCCATTATATATACCATTTTTATTTTTTGCTTTTGTTGTGGTTGTTGGTCTCCTTCGTCGGTTTTATTCAATCACCGAGACGGTGATGAGTAAGTCCGGGGGAGGAGAATGGTTGTTAATGTCTTTTTTTAGTTGTTTTGTCTTGTTTTCATTTCTTTGAGTCTCATATAGGTTGCATTGATAATAGTTAAGACATAGGAAAATTTTTGAAATTTTTGAAAAAAAAAGAAAGTATGTAGTTGCAATTTTCATACTATTGTCTTTAGGATTGACTCTTAGAAGCATATAGGATGCATATGCATGAGGACTATGATTAAATTGTTGCATAATTGAACTATGCTTAGGAGTTGATTGAGACTCTGGCTACTAGTATCATATAGCCTTAGCCAAACCGAAAAATGGAAAATCCATGCTCGGAACTCTCGACTTAATTTTTTGCATCTAAATTGGACCTTGTATGACTTGAATTCAACCATAATGAACTTAAACGTGAATGAACCCTTAAGTTAATTTTGCTTATGGACTAGAAATTCATTGACCATGGATAAACACATTTATACTTGGATTGGCTTATCCTTTTTATCACTCTTAACAAATCTAAGTAGCCATTCTCATTTTAAGAATGGTCCTTCACCATTAACCTAAGCCTTTCTTTCAATCCCCCATTGCTCTTAGATGAGTGAGGTCTCTTTTTGTGCTTTCATGTAAAATCCCGTGAGTATTGTGACCCTTCTTAGAACTAGTCTTGCTTTAAGATTAGTATAGATATGATGGGGATCGATTCGAGTGCCTATACTCGATGATCATGGGTTTGGGAAATTAGTAAACATCAAAAGAGGATCAATAAGAAAAGTTCAAGGAAAGAAAATAGTGAACGAATGTGTAAAACTCTAAGGGAAGAAGAAACAAAAGAAAATGAAGAAAGAGAGCTCTAAGTTATAATGAGAAAAGAGAAAGATCCTAAGTAAGAGAAAAAAATGATAAAGAGTCAAAAAGACTAGAAAATAGGATCAAGAATGCATATAAAGTTTGAGAAGAGCTATAGTCTTAAGAGAATGAAAGAAAACCCTTAGAGAAGTCTACCTTAGAACTTAAAAAGAAAAGAGAAATGTAAGCGTGATAAAAAAAAAGGGTGTTGTGTTTGTGGATTGATCTAGTCAACAATAAGGAAGGGTAGAATTAGGGAGTCGATGAAGATTTGGGAATGAATTAGAGAAGGCGAATCTTTGTACGCGCAAATTGTCCTTGTCTCCCTTGATTTTACTACTTGACTAGCACACTTTTCATTGAGAGAAACCACTTCAAAATACTTAAAAAGCCTCTCAAAAATTGATCAAAATCCTTTTTCTTCCTAGACAAATGGTATTTGATTTCTTTTCCATAAGCGAGATTCCACATGAAACCATTAATGAATGTTAAAGGGTTGTTGGACAAGATTGCTTGTGAAGATTTATACGTAGACTAACTAGCATGACTTGGGAAGAGCATGGCGAAGTACGAGAGATTAATATTGACTTTTTCTATATGATACTTCTTCCTAAGGATCTTATTTCAACTACCTTTGCATTTCCTTGTGATTATGAGTCCTCACCTTCAAACTTCTTTCTCGATTTGATCTTTGTTCACTTGCTTGAGGATAAGCAAGGGTCAAGTCCGGGGGAGTTGATATTTGTGTATTTTGTATCATTTTTAATATTATTTTTGTGTTATTTTCAATCTCTTCTAACTTATTTAGAAGCTTTAGTATTAGTTTTAGTCCTAGTTACTTTAGATTGATCATCTTAGAGTCTTAGGTTATATTTGGTATTTTGCATTGCATTTTCTTATAATGTTTAGGTACTTTGGAGCTCAATGGATGAATTTAATGATTCAAAAGGCATGGAGCTTAAAGAATCATGAAGAAAATGTTCTTGGATGCAAATGGGTAGATGTTAGATGGAGAACCGACCAAAGTATCTTAAATATGTGATAAGATGGAAGCCTTTCCTTGTTTGAATTGAGCTCAAATTTTGACACAAGATAGGAAATTGAGTTAGCTTCGTTTTGGCGGTGGTTTTGGTGATGGTTTCAGATCATTCCGAGCTACGGTTCAAAAGTTATGGGTGAAATACCGAAGACATGTTTGAAACCCGGCGACTTGAGCTGAGAGGTTGCAGGCCGCCAGCCAGAGGGTCCTGGACCGCCAGCTTCTTCTTCTGCCTGGCTGGCGGTCTAGAGAGAGGTTGTGGACCGCCAGCCAGAACCCCCTGGACCGCTTGGAACATCCAGAAACACCAAATTTGCTTAGATCCGACCCGTTTTGTCCCGGGTCGACCCGATCCGATTTGTTTAGTATAAATACACTTTTAAAACTTGTAAAAACCTAATTTTTGATATCTTTTCAGCCTCTTTTAGCTAAGATCAAAACCTTTTGTTGAATCTTGATGAAAGATTGAGTTTTCCTTATCAAATCCTCTTTCTTAATCATGTTTGATTATGATTCTATTGTTCTTACATCTTTTTTAGCTATGTGAGTATCATAGATATGGATTATAGGTTAGTAGATTTAGAGATCATTGAGTAATGATGAATGATTTTTGATGCTTGATATTTGTAGATTCACATGTTCAGAGGTTTCTTAATGGTAGATTAGGCTTGGGAAAGTTGAATATAGACTTTAGAAATTTCACGCCCGGAAAGTGTTCGATGAAATTCCCAAGAGAACTTTAAACATGCTTTTCATTTTCAACCTATGGGAATAGTTGATTGAGATTATTTTTGGTCTAATAGGACTTATGCTTAATGATCATTAGTTGCATAATGAACATTAGTTGCTTAATCATCATCGAGAGATTTGTATGATTAAGTGATTAGTGAATGGATTAGTCTCATGGGAATGAGTTAGTTGACTATGATTAGTTCTTGCCATTGAATGGTTCTTATTGCATGATTGAGCATCATTGATTAGCATTTGATCTCCTTATTTCAAACTTCATCTTTTGTTTTGTTTATTTCATTTTTTAGTTCTTGTTTCTTGAGTTTCATATTTCTTAAGTAGTTATTAGTTCAACCTCAATCCCTTATATTGATTCAGCCTAACCATAGAATCTACATAGCTTAGTACGTTAGTGTTTGCTCATTGGATCGATCCCGATGCTATATTACAAGAGACCATCGTGCACTTGCGATTAGTTCGGGTTTAATCTTGGTAGAGAACTAGAAATTCTCTCATCATCAACCTCCGGACTGGAGATACCTGTCTCTACTAAGTTCTTGAGCAGCTCGGCAACTGTGGGCCAAGGATTGGAGGAGAGCGTTCTCCTAGATAAGCTCCAGGTCTTTAATGACCTTCTCTTCCTTTTCAAACTTGAGCTTGTATTTAGCCGCAACTTCCTTCTGAGCTCACCTGAATGCCCTCCAAACCTCCTGATCCTTCTGGATGTTGAGTCTCTCTACCTCTTCAGCATGCGCACTCCGAGCTGAATCCAGCTTCCACCCAAGGTCATTCTTCACCTTCAGAGCTTTCTTCAACTCCTCCGACAGCTTGGATTCCCTCTTCTTAGCCTCCTCCCAACAAGCCATCAACGATTTATGCAGCTCAGCCTCGCGCTGTGAGGTTGTGTCCTTAGCGTTTTTTAGTTCCTCCCTGACAGAGGACAATGTGAAATTCAAGGTTGAGTTGCTCGCCTCAAGCTCGTTAACATTCTTCAAAAGGCTCTTATTAGCGAACTCAATCTCCACAACATGCTTAATGGAAACAAAGGTCTTCCCCTTCTTCATCTTTAAATCGTGGTAGTCCTTGAAGGCCGCCTTCTTCACCTTTTCTAGTTGATCTTCATACTCTAGCCTCAAGCGGTTGACGAAACCCATTTGGTTTAGTCAAAGGAAGTGGTCGAATTAGCAGCAAATTCAGGGGAACACAAGGGTAAAATAAATAGGGTACCTTGGTGTTTCGGTGACATATCTCTTGGTAGGTGGGAGAACTGCCAAGATGTTTCTCAGGATAGGCTTGTCCCCGGACAGCCGGAAGTATTGGTGGAGCGCTTCATTTGCTAGAACGTCATTAGCTAGAGGGATAGTTCAGGCAAAACCGAACTGGAAGTCATATTCCCCTAGCTCCGCCAGGGTTAGATGGCCTGAGACCTTAGAGGGACCTTTTTCCTTAGCTTTCTGAAGGTTGGAAATCCGCGTTTCATCACCTTTTCGAGATGACCTTCACTGGTCTGCCCACCTTTCCTCTGACCTCTGTTGATCCACGTCATCCTTCTAGGATGATCTGCTCTACTCCGACCTCTATTGCTTAGAGGCCCTGACCTCTCCGGATCTTTTCCCAGAGGATCCCTTATCCTCCGTACTTGGCTTCTTGGAGGGCACGTAAGAATAAGAGGAGACCCTCTTTTTGGATCTAGGATCAACTGGTTGACGATCTCCCCTGGCAGCGGGAGATGGAGGCATTTCTCAACGTGGTGCAGAGTCCTTTTCGGGTCGAGAAGACGTTTCTTTGTCCTTCCTCTTCTCAGCAGCTGCATTGGCATTGGCCAAGGCAGCCTCCTTCTTGGAGGCGAAAGCAAGTCTCTCCAAGGTCTCGAAGCTAGGAGGGGTGGGGACAGTAGGTCTCTCTAACCTTTAGATCCCCTTGTGGGGACATGGGATCTCCAGCGATAGCAGAAGGAGCTGCCTCCTTTTCGGCAGAAGTCCCAGCTTGCAGCTGGGTATCGGAAGCAGTTCTATTAGCAACCTCTGCTTTTTCTTTTTAAGCCCTCTTGCGAGCCAGTTCGGTAACCCTATGCTCAATATTAGGAAGTTGTACGACAGGTCGAACCATTGTTGGAGACTGAGTGCAGAGAGGAGGATGAGAAGAACTATCAGACTCCCGAGCTGCCAATGAAGCAACAGCGGCGGCCATGCGGGTAGAGTTAAAACTGGCCCACCTACAATTTTCGATTGCCCTAAGAGCTGCCACATCGTCTTTCAGAGTTTGAAAATCCTTCGCTTTCTTGGCAACAGGGCGAACTAGAGACAAAAAGACAATGGAAAACGAGGTAGCAAAAGGCAGAGTCAGACACAAATAAAGCGACGACCTAAGCAGGTCACCTACCAGCATTGGTTTTACAGCTACTGTGAGATGTCTTAACAAAGACAGCAGATATAAAATTGGCATTAGCCTGCACATAGAAGTACGCCTTCTCCCAGAAATCAACTTTGCTGTATGGGAGTGTGACAAGGTGAGGATTTCCAGAGACATAGTAAATCCCTGGTTTCTTGGAGATTGACTTGAAGGAGGTCAAGCGCCCCAGAAGCTGGACCCCCAATTTATGTTTGATCTCCGCAGCAAGAACAAGGAGACCCACAATGGTCTTAATTCCATCGATAGTCAATTGAGAGACGACAATCTGACGTCGGTGGCAATAGGCCATGAGAAGATGAGGAAGAAAGAACCGCAAATGGCAATTTATGAAGAGGGATTCATAAATGCAGAAGTACCCAAGAGGAGAGGTCCAAGGGTTTTCCTCAAGGGTTGGAAGTAAGAATACTACTTTGTCAAAGAAGTCAAATTATTCCCTCAATGACTGAAGAGATTTAGCGGTGCTAGATGTCGGAGCAGCATCAGGGACATCTGCCGCAGGAGCCACGATTACCGGAACGGCGGGGATAACGGAAAGAGGGCCTTCCTCTTAGAAGTTGTCATTAGAAACAGCAGCGGCGAAGGCGCCTTCGCCTTCAGTCGCATTGGGATCTCCGCGAAAGTAACATAGCCCCACGATTTCCTCCTTTGGGTAGGGCCTTTCGCCTGAAGACCCATGAATGTCAGCAGATCTGACAACGGAAAGAGAAGCGGGAGACAAGGGTTTCCTACGACGTGTAACCAGATATTTAGAGTCCATGGCGAAGGAAAATGAAAGTCTTGATTCGCGGTGGGATTGAACAATGAATAAATCGCAAAAGAAAACAAAGAGATTCACAAGAACAAAACATGGAAGTGGAAGAGTTAGAAACAACAAACTTTTAGCAGAGGAAGGAGAAACGCAATGGAGAGGGGAGGCGTAGAGTTTTTGTCCTTAAATGACACGATTCTCAAGGGTGACGTGGAAGGTGGAAGCAATGGTGGTACCGAGGAAATCAAATCAAAAATCAAATCAAATCTTTACAAAATCAACCCGAAAATTAGCAACGAAAGAAAGGAAAGTCGGGTTCATTAAGGAAATTCCAACTGAATCACAGGGGATTTCGATTTTTAGATCTCGTCAAAGGAGATAAATCAAGAAATTCGACTTCAAGGATTTCCTAATCAATTCAATTTGATGAGCTTCGGGGGGAGGGGGGAGGGGCTCATGTTGGAAGTGGTTTTCACCCCACCAGAAATTCGGTTCAAATATGAATCGTGGAAGCTAAATCAGGTTAAGAAGATTGGGCCTCAAGGGTCCGATTTGCTAAGGAAAAAAAAAAGAAGGGACCATGTCTGTTTATATTAAAGAAAATCAGCCAGAGGGAACAAGGCTATCCTCCTAAGCATTGAATAGAGGGAGATTTGCCGGAGAAAATCGCTCCGCCGTTACTATACAAAAAAAATATTATAAAAGGAGATGAGGAAGAACGAAAGAGGGGGTCAGCAATTCCTCTCTAGACTAAGAATATTTGGCATTCGTAAACATTGTTCTCCTTGTTAAAATAATCAATCAAAATACTTTTTGCCCTTTACTTAAACGCAATTCATAGCTAACCTAAATACGCTAAATTCTGAGTTGGATCTCAGATCCATCAATTATTCAGTTTCTTTATCGTCTATCTTTTGACTAATTTCAAACTTGATTGTACTCTTTACCGATGTGCAGTTTAAATATAAAAGATTTGTTGAACAATGGACTCAGACAAGATAATTAACATATTTTGATTTAATTTTAAAATGTTTATATTCAATCGGTCAAATGCTAACTAAGTGTTTGACTTAAAAAAATGCTAACTAAGTTTTTAACTAGAACAATACATTTAGTAGGGATATTGATGTAATTGATCAGCACAAAAGTGTGTTAAGTGTCACGAAGTGCTTTTTGATGTATTGAAAACATCCACAAGTGTTAAAAACATCATGTTATAATATCTATATATACTAAAGGATATTCTGTGTTACATACGGGTTTTGGGTTATATTGTGGACACTGCATTGATTACAAAATATCAACAAAAGGAAAGATATAGTTTTTAAATTTTATATTGAAGCATATGAAATTAAACCAAATATGAGGTAAAACTTTGAAATTCATTTACTTTGACAACAATCCTAAGATCAAAGCTGTTTTAATCTTAGAAAACATTTTTTTAATGAATTCATATTTACGTTTTAAACTGTTTTCACACATTTTATTCATTTAATTATATGTTACATAATTACTTTTATCATTTGTTTAGACAGTATGTAAAACTTTTTTCTTCTAATAATTATAATTAACTTTCACAAAAAACTTATTTTCTAAAATTGTTATACTTTAGTTTTTTTTAAGTACCAAATCAAATTTGGTAGTGTTAATACACTTTTTGATTATAAGATCTGTTACGTACAAGAGAAAGATCGAAAGTGAATATGATAATGACAACATTTCACATCGCCTTCATACTCTTTGTGATCACATTAATAGATTGGTTTTGTTTTGTCATGTAATAGATTGGGTTTATGATTTAGTTTTAGGGTTAGGAATTTAGCTTTTATTTTTGGGGTTTTAGGTTTAGTTTTTATGATTTAATTTTGGGGGTTAGGGTTTAAAATTTCGAATTTAGAGTTTAATTTTTAGGATTAGGATTTATTTTTTTCATGATTTACAATTTACTTTTTTTGGCATTTTAGTGTTTTTGGGTTTATTTTTCGAGGTGTATGGTTTACAGATTTTTTTTGAAGTTTAGGATTTAGGGTTTATATTTTAGGGCTTAGATAAATTAAAATTTAGGGTTTAGCTTTTATTTAGGGGTTTGAGTTTCGAGTTTTTTGTTTAGAGTTTTATTTTTGTTGTTTAGGGTTTACGATTATTTTTTAGTGTTTAAGGTTTAATATTTAGAATTTCGGATTTAGGACTCAGTTTTTGGGTGCAGGATTTAGTTTTTGAGGTTTGTGATTTATTTTTTATTTTGTGGTTTAATAAGTTTTTTTAAAAAATTAGGATTTTGGGGTATTTTTTTGAGGTTTTGGGTGTAGCGTTTACTTTTGGGGTTTATGGTTTATAATTTTGTGTTTACTTTTGGGGTTTAAGATTTAAGATTTAGGGTTTGGTGTTGGTTTAGGGTTTATTTTTGTGGTTTAGAGTTTAGTGTTTTGGACTAGGTTTACTTTTTAGGGTTCAGGGTTTCAAATTTGGGTTTACGATTTATATTTGGGGTTTAGGGTTTGGAATTTCGGATTAAAGATATAGGGTTTATTATAATTTTTTTTTTAGGGTGTAGGGTTAAATATATTTTTTGGGGTTTAGGGCTTAGAATTTCAGATTCACAGTTTAGTTTTTGCTATTTATATTTCTTTTTTTATTTTTCGGGGTATAGAGTTTATGAGTTAATTTTTTTGTAATTAAGGGTTTCGCCTTTATTTTTGGGTTTATATTTTGAATGTCAGTTTTTTTATTTAGGATATAGTTTTTATTTTTGGAGGTTTAGAGTTTAGTGTTTATTTTTTTGGCATTTGGAGTTTAGGGCTATGCTTTTTGGGGGTTTAGGTTTAGGATGAATTTAAGGTTTAGTTTTTTTGTCGCGGGGGGGGGGGGGGGGGGGGGGGNGGGGGGGGGGTTAGGGTTTATTTTTCAAGGATCACAATTTACGGTTTTTTTTGAAATTTAGGGTTTCAGTTTTGTGTTTTAGGTTCAAATTTTATATTTAGGATTTAGTTTTTATTTTTGGTATTTAGAGTTTCGAATTTTGCTTTTAGAGTTTATTTTTCGGAGGTTTACTGTTTACATTTTTTAGTTTGTGTAGTTTAGATTTACGTTTTAGTTATTATGATATTAGGGTTTCGAGTTTAGGTTTAAGATTTCTTTTTGGACTTTAAAGTTTAATTTTTATTTTGAAGATTACATTTTATGATTTTGTTTTCGGGTTTTAGGTTTCATAAATAAAGTTTAGTTTTTTAATTTTTAGGGTTTAGGTTTAGTTTTTATTTTTTGGGCTTTTGGGTTTACGTTTTATTATTTGGAATTTTGTGTTTTGGAATATTTTCTAGAGTTTAAGGTTTAGATTTTAGTTTTCGTATTTAGGTTTTTTTTTGTTTATAATTTCGGATTTGGTGTGTACGGTTTATTCTTCGGAGTTTAGAGTTAATTTTTTTATTTTTCAGAGTATATGATTTAAGGTTTGGTTTTGGGGGTTTAGGATATAATTTTAAGGGTTTACATTTAGGGTTAACTTTTTAAACATTTATCCACGAAATAGTAAAAAGAGTTTAGTTTTTATTTTGAGAAAAATCACAATAGATTAATTTACAGAAATACACTTAAAAGGAAAAGAAATTTTACAT
>OVAN01002824.1:0-31612 GCA_900406275.1 Anastatica hierochuntica
TTCTAGGTTCTCATCAATCACATTCATCTACCTAGGCTCGACTTAGCGACCAAACACACATTTGCACTTAGGCGTATAGTAGTATAACTCAATACATAATACAAGCAACCATATTNATCATTGGCTGGTTTAACCCTAGAATATCATCCAAACCTAGAATCAAAACTAGGTAATTTAGAATACGCCCTCACCTTAGCCACTTGCAGAAGAACGACTCCGAAATCAGCTCTCTTGCGGTGGACAGATTCGCAGCATCGACTTCAAAGGCACGCTTCTCCCTTCATATGAATCTGGCTTTCCTTTTACCAATGGATAGATATGAGAGCCTACATTGTTCCTACAGAAGACCAGCCCAAGAAACAACCTACAGATTAGCCAAACTCCCTTTACACTAAAACTAGACAGATCTGAAAATCTGGCAGATTCTATGTCACTTAGAAACGAAGGCATAACTCTGGAACTAACCGTTAACTAGGAGTTTCCACCGTTCAGATTAAAGCCCTAGATGTCCTCTTGACATAGCCGCCAAGTTTGCTCCGATCGGACGCCATTTGGATAGCCGATCGTCCTCCTCTTCGTGGCTGGTCGCAGATCCGATCTGCACAGATACCCCTCGGGAGAATAGCCATAACTTTTAAAAGAGACCTCCAAATGACAAACCGCTTGTTGGAGATGATAGATCTAAGAGAGGAGCACTTACTGTAAAAAAATCAGATCAATCCTGGATGAGTTGGTCGGCATTTCATCTGTTATGCCACAGCATGTCTGTTCTGTCTCCGAAGACTGCCTGAACCACCTTCTCTTCTCTTCTTCTCTTCTCTTCTTCTCTCTCTAGGTTCGATCTCTCTCTCTCTCTACGACGGCAACATGGGGAAAAAGGAGGAAGAATATTTTAGGTTTTAGAATAAAAGGGAGTTTAAATAGGGTTAGGTTTAGGGTTAGGTTAATGGGTTTTAAGTTAAATGGGCTTCTTTTTAATAAAAATTCAATTGGACCGGATCTTGCGGTCCAGGATGTTACATAAAGGCTCGCCATTTACTTGGTTTGTTTTACAGACTATACCAAGTAGCTATTTTCGGAGGTTAGTATGAATGTTTTGATACGATGAGCCTTCAGACTTTAGATTGTCCAAAGTAGAGTCGCTAGTTGTGTTTCTAGCATGGAGTTGATCGGTGGGAATGACCTACAACTGTGAAATGTGAAATATTACTTTCCCTTCTGCATTTCCAAGAACTCATGATCCGCCTCCAAGATTTTTTGTTTTTCACAGGCAACTTCGACATTTCTTTTTGCCAAGACGATTTAGGAGGAATCTATTTCTTTTGATTTCCTGTTGTAGGTGTTGTGTCTTTGGTCTCTGCTTCTTGTCTCACATGTTACGATGTAAATGAGAGGTTGGTTTTTTCTTTGACTAGCAGAGCTGAATCAAGTGAGTGATATTTTTATCCTTCGATGCAGAATGTATTTCCATTCTTCCAAAGATGTCATATAATCCAAGAGTATCTTCTTCTGATCTCTTTAGGTAGTTTCTTGTTGTTCCCCATTGTGAAAACAAAGCCTATGTTGCTGAAAATAGAGGTAGAGCTGAAGTCACCATGAGGAGTTGGGAATTCTGACACAACTCATGCTTGTCTAACTATTGAGCATGATAATAGTATGTGACTAATGGACTCAATTTCTGTGTAGCATGAAAAACATGATGGCTCGACTTTCATTCCTCGTGTTTTGTGCCTTTCAGCGCCAGGCAGATCTCTTGATAGAGCACGCCATAAAAAACTTTATCTTGAGTGAAGTCTTGATCTTCTATACCTTTTGTAGGAGGCAATTGATGTATGGTTGTGCCTATGCATGGCGAATCAGCTCAACATTTTTGGTCTTGTTAGCAGCCAGTAACAAGACTTAACGTCGTGGTCACCTGATTTCATATGTAATCATGTCGAGAAATCATGTTGGTGGAGGATAAGCTTCATAGATCTAACTAGAGCAATGTCTCTACGGAAAATAGCTCAATAAAGATTGTCTTCTTTCCATGTACCAGATTGAGTACAGATGAGAGTTAATAAGGTTGTATTCATATCTATTAATGAGGTTAGTTTCCAAAGTATTCCCCATTATTGATCTTTTAACGAGAGGTCCTACCATATCTTGAGGAAATCTACATTACCTAGTCTTTCTGGTATCCCATTAATGCAATAGTTATCTTCCCCACAATATTATTCGCCGAACATACGATGATCTTGATCCTAGATGTCCTTCAGGGAAAAGAACACTTTTATGATATCTACTTTTCATAAAATCATAACATAGACTTTTTGGATAATGAAATAGCCTCCAAGCCTGTTTACCTAAAAGCGCCTGTTGAAGGCTTCTATGTCCCTATATCCTAATTCCCCTTAGTCTTTGCTCAAACACATCATTTCCAATCCAATGTATTTTGTTTTTTCTTGCTCTATGTTCCACCAATATTCTGCCATTACAGGTGATAAGGAGTGACATAAACATTTATGTAGCTTAAAACGTTGCATAGGGTATACCAGCATAGCTAAGACAACGACCTTGAGTAATGTTTCTTTTCTACCATGTGAGAGTTTCTTGGAGAAACAAGTATAGAGTTTGTCATATATTTTCTCGTGAATGTAAGCCAAAAAAATTTCTTTCGATCCGCTGAAACATTTCGGGAGACCAAGGTAGGTTCTCGCTCATCCCATTTTGTTTATCCTAAGAGTCGTTGAAGTTCTCTTTTTACCTCATCATTCACTCTGTTCGGAAAGGTAAATGATGAAATGTTTATAATTATCTCCTGCCCTGTTGCTTGTTTATATTAGTGAAGAATGCTATGTAGGGATGCACAATGTTTTTTTCAGCCTTTACCGAGAATTGACTATCGTCTGGGAAAAGTAGGCGGTGTATTAAAGTCCATTACTAGAGAACTTAATCCCCTGTATTTGTCCATGTTCCTAAGCTTTGTTTAATAGGTGGAATAAACCTTACGTGTATAAAACAAAAAGAAAGGCAATAGGGATCGTCGTGTCATATGCCTTGCTGGGGGACAAACATTCCATATGCTTGGTTGTTCTAGAGTGCTGAAAAGGTCACTGTTGCAACGCAATGCATGATCAATATAACCTAAGAAGTTCATCGACTGAAAGTCCCATTTTTGCTTCCAACTTCTTTTTCAGCTTGTTGACTATTGACTTGCTGGTTGACTCGGCTTGACCAGTTGATTGAGGATGGCGAGGTGTGGCAAAGCTAAGCTTAATTTCCCACAGAAGTTCCTAAAATCATTGCTCATGAACTAGGGCCCGTTGTTCGTGACAATCTCATGTGGAACACTAAATATGCAAATGATAATTTTTCATAGGAAGCTTTGTATATGGACGTCTGTGACTTGGCTTAATGCTTCGGCTTCTACCCACTTGGGAAAGTAGTCCGTCATTACCAACAAGAAAACCTTTTGCGTTGGTGCCTTAGAGAAGTTTCCGACATTATCTATACCTAATTTTGCGAACGGCCATGGCGCGCTTAATGGTTTTAGATTCTCTAGGGGAAGTTTTGATACTTAAGCGTTCCCGTGGCATCATTTGCAATTATGTGTGTAAAGCTTTGCATCATTGGCCAAGTTGGCCAGTAAAAGCCAACCCTTTGCATTCTCAACGCGAGGCTTCTGCCCTTGAGTGCACTGTACACGTGCCTTCGTGGAGTTTCATTAATAAGAGCTTCTCTTTCAAGCCATGCAAGGAATCTTAACAATGGTCCACTGAAAGATCATCGATAGAGGGTTTCTCCAACTAGACAATACCTTTCCACTTATCGTTTGATCTTGACGTATTCCGCTATCAGATTGGGTGGAGTACCTTCCTTTAGGTACCCTGTAATTGGCGTTCTCGAGTCGTATGCTGGCTCTCTAGCTAGCCCCAGATATCTGGCCATAGTGACATCCCTAGCTTGTTAATATCCTTTGATTTGATTGACTATCATTTGCGAGTCACTATAGACCACAATTTTATGGGCTCCCATCTCTCTTGCCAAGGTGAGCCAAGGTATAAGAGCTTCGTATTCAGCTTTGTTGTACGTAGCCTTGAATTTGCATCAAACTGCTCGTGATGCCGTTTCGTTGTTTCGCCAGAGCGTGAGGTCAATACAATTCTCAGCCCCGTTCCCCTGACGTTGCTAGAACCGTCCACGTGCAGTTTCCATTCCCCATCGGAGGCCATAGTTTGGAGAGTATTGATTTCTTCCTTAACCAACAGCTCCATGGTGGGTGCGAATTTTGCTATGAAATTCGGCAACACTAGAGTTTTTATGGCGGTGGCTGGTATGAAGATCATGTCATATTGTTCTAGTTCCACTACCCATTTGGCTAATCTCCCTAATACTTCAGGTTTGTGTAGGAAATCTTGTATGGGTGATGATGTTCCTAACACGATCGGGGTGCTTGGAATATGTCATTAGCTTTTGGGCGGCTGCGACCAGGGCCATTGTCAATTTCTCCAGGTGACTGTATCATGTCTCAGCATCCAGAAGCGACTTGATGGCGTAATACACAGGGTGTTGCATGACGTCTTCCTCTATTACGAGAACGCCACTGACATCATGGTCGAAAACGGCTAGGTATAGTAGAAACGGTTCCTTATTTTTTGGTTTGGAGAGAAAAGGCGGTGCAGACAAATAATCATTTGAGGCAGCTAGGGCTTCCTTACATTTGTCTTCCCACACAAACTACTTTCCCTTCTTGAGGGCTTCGAAGAAAGGATAATACTTGTCTGATAGTCGCAATATGAACCTACTAAGAGCCGTCATTCTTCCCATCAGCTTATGAATATCCTTGGGGTTTTGCGGCATGGGAGTTCCTTGAATAGACCTAATTTTCTCTAGATTAGCTTCAATCCCTCGGTGTGTGATGATGTAGCCTAGGAATTGTGCAGAGATAACACCAAAGGAATATTTAGACGGATTTAACTTCATCTTGTACTTTCGGAGGGTGTCGAACGCCTGATCTAGGTGTAGGATATTATCCTCTGCTAGCAAGGATTTCACTAGGATATCATATATGTACACTTCCATGGTATGTCCGATAAACTCTGCAAACATCTGTTTCACTAACCTTTTGGTAAGTTGACCCCACATTATTGAGGCCAAAGGGCATGACCTTGTAACACTAGATCCCTTGGGATGTCATAAAGGTTGTCTTCTCTTAGTCGCTCAAGTGCATCAAGATTTGGTTTTATCTACTAAAAAAAATCATGAAGCTCTTGAATTGGTGCCCTGCGGTAGCGTTTACCAACTTGTCGATGTGCGGCAGAGGAAAAGCGTCCTTGGGACAAGCTTTATTGAGATTCGTAAAATCAATGTAAACCCTCCATTTCCATTCTTCTTTTTTACCACCACAACATTGGCCAACCATTTCGGGTACTGCACTTCTCATATAAATCCAGCTTCAAGAAGGTTGCTTACTTTCTTGTTAACAATGGCGTCTCTTTCTGGAGCGAATTTCCTCCGCTTTTTTTACTAGTGGGTGGTCTAGGTCGACCATTAACCTGTGTGATATAATGCTAGGGTCTATCCCTGACATGTCCGTATGTGACCAGGCAAAACAATCTTGGTTTGTTCGAAGGAAACCTACGAGCCTTTCCTTCAAACCCATGGGGAGGTGCAAACGGATCTTAAGTTTCCTGCTAGGGTGTCCTTCTGTGAAGTCGGATTCGGGGATGCGAGCTTATTTTTGAGAGTCATCTCATAACACGATCGAGAGTCTTAATGTTCACCTCTGATTTCCCCCAATGTCCTAGGGCATGGGAAACTTCATGACTTGATGCAACATGTTGGGGACACCTCCCATGGAACGAATCCATGGCCTTTCCATGATGGCGTTATATGCCGATGGGCAATCCACGATGGCAAATCTTGTTTGTCTATGGACTTTCGCACCCCATACGCCTAGAGTAACCTCACCAAGGGTTGGGGTTGTCTTTCCGCTGAATCCGATCAGAACGCTAGTTCTCTGTATGAGGCTTGACTCCGGAATCTCTAGTTTTGCCATGGTTTTTATGAAAAGGATGTTAACCGAGCTTCCACTATCGATCAATATTCGTTTAACAACACATCAAGCCATGGTTAAGGACACTAATAGGGCGTCATGATGGGTAGGTTGTCCCCTGTCACTTTTGTAAGAATCGAAGCTTAGCTGGGCCATGGGTGGTGTTTCGCTTTCGGCTTTTCGTGAGACGCTCTGGATCCTTGACATCGAAGGATTCCTTATTTTTGCCTGACTTTCCATCTCAATGAAGCGTCCTGATATGTGATTAATCACCATGGTATGTGTAGGTGACTCTTGTGTTGACTCTTCCAGGGGCTCTGAGTGCTGGGATTGGCGTTGTTGGATAACTTTGGCACTCCTTTTACCAAGGAATTATTTAAGAAGGCCATTGTGTAGGAGATCACTTACCTCTTGCCTTAGCAGAGCGTAGGTTTTCATAGGATAACCATAGTCCCGATGGAAATCGCACCACTCCGAATGGCTAGCATTAGTGTAAGTGGGCGCCCGTGGCCTTGGTCGCCACGTTATACTGCTAGTGAAACGTCTTAGCTCTCCGACGATGTTCGCGGGCTCCATAGTTAGAATGTGCTCAATTGGGTTTTGTCAATGTTATAAGTTCACCCTCGTCAACCATGGTTGCGGTCTTTATCCAAGGGTTAGTTGAGACCTTAGTGTGCCTTTCAACTCTTTATTGGCCTAGGACTCGACCCGCCTATTATTTTAGGGATTTCTCTAGCTTATGAATTCTCGCGCTAGTCTTTGGAATTACCTGGGCTTTGTGAGCGGGATCCTCCTCCCACATAATTTGCGCCCAGCCCTGAGAGAGGACATCTTCCATGGAGTGACATGGGTATTTGGTGAGCTCGTTGTATAGATCGCCATTGTTCAGTAACCCTTGCCTAAAGGCGGAGATGGCTGTAGAGGTCACGTAGTTTTGGATTGACACCTTCTCTTTGTTGAAACGATGGACATACTTCATAAGGCTTTCGTCTTCGCGCTGCGTGATGTGGTAGAGGTAGTCAGAAGTACACATTAGGGTGCGACTGCTAGAAAATTGCTCAACAAAACGATATGTTAGCATTTCAAAGGAGTCAATGGAGTCGTTAGCTAGGTTGGATTACCATAGCAACATAGGCCTTGTATTGTTGGCTCCGAACTATTTGCACATGCACACTTCCATGTGCTCATGGCCTAAGGTCGTAGTGAACATCCATTGGCAATATAGGGAATATGTCTGTCAGGGTCCGATGTACCATCATATAGCGGTATAGGTGGCCAACCAAATTTTCTAGGAATTTCTCGCAGGGCTATGATATCAATGAAGGGCGCATCCGCATAGGAATTGGGGGTGCTCTTGATAATTGGTTGGGCTACCCCTGGCAGGCATTTAATCATGTTATTCATAGCTTCCAGCCTTCCTTTTAGCAAAGCTTCCAAACCAGCGACCTCGTTAGCATTTCCTTAATGAGGTTTACTAGGATCGTCTCGTTGGTAAGAACTAAGGGTTCAGATAAGTCCTGAGCTTGGAGTTTGATACGCTCGTGCCTCTCTAGCTATTTTTGTCGGTGTCTCATCTAGCGGTTGCATCGATTTTGGAACCCTTCTTTTGAACTTGATATTTCTCCCGACGTCGTCATTAAGGTCAAACTTCTGGACGTTTCTCTCTGCGGCTAAGGCCTTGTGAGTTATGTTTTTGTCTTCTAGTTCTTTCAATCACACTTTGTTCTCACGTAGTTTTCTCGCGATCACCACGTATTGTTGAAGCTTTTCTGCAAGGGTTCCATCGTCTGTTGTTGCTTCGGGTGCAGTCCCTTTGGATTGCTCTGCGGTTACATCTTTCGTCATGGATTCATGACTCGTGCTCTTCTCTGGTTCGGAAGAGGTGTTAGATTCGCTCATGTTTTCTTTGGTTCTCGTTGAAATATCTCCTCTATTTCTAGCGCCTAACTCCTTAGGGTTTTTTTAAGTGATTCTTTTAGGAGAGAGAATATGAACAAAGATGTAAAACGATTTCTTTTATTAATGGCTAAGTTAATCAGTTTCATTGTATGAGTATTGAGAATTGAATTTTGGATCCTTGAATTTGGGTTCTTCCTTATGTATTCATAGTATTCGAATAAGAGTATTTCCATACCTTTTAAGGATAACTTCTTGTTTCGAGTCTATCTATACAATAAGAAATATTTCAATAAATCTATAAGGCAAATATTCTTATCTCTAAGATTCAAATCATATAAGAAGAACAACCTTGGCTCATGATCGTGGCGTGGCTACGCGTCCTTGGCTAAGGCTTTGGTTAACGTATTCAACCAAAGGGGATATCTATGAGCCCCTGGTCTAACTAAGGCTAAGACCTAACAAAATAAAACTACTCCCAACAATTATGTATGATACTATTAAGACGATATATTTTTAAACAAATTAAAAAATTTATTATCTTATTATTTTTTTGGGGTAATTTTATACCCTTAGCGTCTGGCCGTAGTTAGACCAAGGAGACATAAACAAACTCCCTAGTTGAATGTGTAAACCAAGACCATAGTCGAAGACACACCGCCAAACCAAGGTCATAGCCGTGGTAAAGCGAATATCCCTCTTATACAATTTAAATCTTAAGAGATTAGGAAAAATACCTTAATGAATTATGGAAATATTATTTATTGTATAGATAGACTCGAAGATAGAAGTTATCCATAAAGAAATATGGAAATACTCTTATTCGAAAACTATAAATACAAAGGGAAGAACCCTAGTTCAAGGATCTGAGACTTCATAGACAAACACATACATTGTAATCAATCTCTTTGAACAATAAAAAAAAAGAACCGTTTTGCATCTCTTTCATTTATCATCCAAACCCTTTTTTGTACTTCTCAATCGAGGATCACTAAAAAAAACCCCAAACAGTTTGGCGCTAGAAGGAGGGGGAGATTTCAACAAGAAAAAAAGAACGAAGATGAGCAGATCAAGCAGCTCCTCTGAGCAAAAACCTCGAATCCACGTTCGAGGAATTAGTTGTGACACAACTCGAGGAGGTAGCACCCGAAACAGCTGACGACGCGGCGATAGCAGGGAAGCTTCAAAGATACGAGGAGATCGAGGCAAAGCTGAGACGAAATGAAGCTCGAATGAAAGAGTTAGAAGTTAAGAACACGATTATCAAAGCCTTTGCAGCGGAGAAAAATGCTTAGACATCTGACACAGGCGCCAAAGACGACGAAAAACGTGTCAGGTTCAAGAGGAAGGTTCCACCGATGTAGTCACTGGATGAGACACCGATAAAGGCCGCAAAGGAGGAGCGAGTATATAAAACTCCAGGCTTGGGTCTAACCCAAACCCCTGGCTCTAACCATAAAAACGGCCCTAGGAAACCTCATGAAGGAAACGCTTAAGAGGCACATGGTCTCGAAGCCATACTAACGAGAAGGCTAGAGCTATGGAGAACATGATCAAGCGTCTGCCAACGGCGGCTCTACCAATCATGAAGAGCGCCCCAAATTCTTACGCCGATACACCATTCATCGGTGCCATCGCTCTTAGCGGAGTTCCCAAGAGATTCACCTGGCCAACCATGGCCTTGTATGATAAAACCTCCGACCCTAACAAGCACATGGCCCAATATCTCCAACACATGCTCACCGCTCCAATCGGTTATGAGCATTTGGAAGTCCGTATGTGCAAAGAATTTGGAGCAACCCTCATAGGCCCAACGTTATTGGGGTACTCTATCCTAGCCAACGACTCCATTGATTCCTTTGCTACGTTGTAGGACCGTTTTATCGAGCAGTTCGCTAGCAGTCGTACTCTGAGACGTTCCTCCGACGACCTTTATCGATTCATACAACGAGAAGATGAGAGTCTGAAAGAATACGTCCAACGATTCAACGAAGAAAAGGTATTGGTGCCTAACTGCGTCGCCACTACAGCTATCTCAGCTTTTAGGCAAGGGTTGTTGGTCAATAGTGACCTTTACAAAGACCTCACTAAATACCCTTGCCATACGATGGAAGATGTCCTTTCTAAGGCCTGAACACAGATAAAGTGGGAAGAGGACCCCGCCTATCAAACGCATGTAGCTCCGAAGGCTAATCCTAAGAATCTGAAGCAAGACAAAGCCCTTAGCAGACAAACAAACCGACCCCAAGGCCAAATGAGAGCTGGAGGAAACAATAGAAATCCCGCCAATCCTTGTTCTAAGTCCATGGCAATAGCCAACAAAGAAGAGCTCGTGGTGTTACCCAAGCCAATCAAAGATATATTGACCACGGCTCTAGCAGGAGTAGTCACGGAGTTAAGGCGTTTCACCAGAGATGTCACATGACCACCTAGGCCACAATCTCCCACCTACACCAAAGGAGGTAGTTCTGAATGGTGTGGCTTTCATCGAGAATATGGCCATCAAAAGAAGAATTGTGCTCTGCTAAGGCACGAGGTGAAAAGCCTCCTAGAGAAGGGCCTTCTTAAGGATTTTATCGCTAAAAGGAGTGCCGAAGTAACCTTGCAACGCCACTCTATTCACCCTGAACCCACAGAGGAATTTGCCCCATAATCAGCTAAGCATACTAGGGTGGTCAACTCTATTTTAGGAAGGTTCGAGGACCATACAAAGGCAGGGGCTCATTCCCTACAAGGAGTCCTTTATATTTAAAGGGAATCAAAGAGCGAAGCACCACCAAAGACAAGAATATGCTTCACTCCCTTTGGTGGTGACAAGGGACAACCTACTCACCACGATGCCTTCATTCTATCCCTAAATATGACTTCCTGCGTTGTTAGAATGGTCCTTATCGACAACGGAAGCTCGACCAATATTCTTTTTGCGCAAACCGCAAAGGAACTGGGGATTCCAGATTCAGATATCGTGTGAAGATCAAGTGTCCTGGTCAGTTTTAGCAGAGAGACAATCAAAACAATTGGGGAAGTCACCCTAAGCATATGGAGAGAGAAAGTCCACCAACAAACCAGATTTGCCATCGTAGATTTTCCATCCGCATACAACGCTATCATGGAAAGACCATAGATCCATGCGATGAAAGGCATCGACAACACCCTGACCCAAGTCATGAAATTGCCGACCCCTTGGGGAGTACGGGAAATCAAATGAGAGTTGCAAGATGCCAGGTCTTGCTACGGGGTTACCCTCAAAAGGACATCAACGCTTCCGACATGGGTTTTAGCCAAGGTCAACACCAACGATGAGTAACCAAAGATCGAACAGCTAGATGAAATCCATTTGGTCGAAGGTGATTCCACTAGGAAACTAAAGATCGGTTCACGTCTCTCCTAAAACTTAAAGAAAAGGCTGATAGGTTTCCTTCGATATAACCAAGATTGCTTTGCCTGGTCGCATGTGGATATGCCAAGGATCAACCCTAGCATCATCTCGCACAGACTAATGGTCGACCCAAACCACCCACTGGTGAAGCAGAAAGAAGAAAATTCGCCCCAAAAAGAGACGCCATTGTCAATAAGGAAGTAAACAAGCTCCTCGAGGCAAGATTCACACGAGAAGTGCGATATCCCGAATGGTTAGCTAACGTGGTAGTCGTCAGAAAGAAGAATGGGAACTGGAGAGTCTGTATCAACTTCACAGATTTTATCAAGGCTTGCCCCGAGGATCCTTTTCCTCTCCCACACATCGATAAGTTTGCCAACACCACCGCAGGGAACCAGCTCATGAGTTTCATGGACGATTTCAGCGGATACAATTTGATCTTGATGCACCCTAGTGATCAAGAGAAGAAAGCATTCATGACGTCCCAAGGGATCTATTACTATAAAGTCATGCCCTTCGGCCTCAAAAATGCCGAATCCACCTACCAAAGGCTGGTCAACAAGATGTTTGTCGAGCATACCGATCAAACTATGGAGGTGTACATCGACGATATGCTAGTAAAATCTTTGTTAGATGAAGACCTTATTATACACCTACACCAAGCCTTCGATACACTCTGGAAATATAAGATGAAGCTCAAACCGTCCAAGTGCTCCTTTGGTGTCAATTCCGAGCAGCTCTTAGGATATATCTTTACTCATAGGGGAATTGAAGCTAATCCAGAGTAGATAAGAGCGATCCAAGGGATCCCAACACCACAAACTCCTAGGAAAGTCCAAAAACTAATGGGAAGAACGACAACTCTTAGCATGTTTATATCAAGGCTATCAGACAAGTCGCACCCCTTCTTCGAAACCCTCAAAGATTACCTGTCCACACCGCCATTGCTATCTAAGCCTAAAGACAAAGAGCCCTGCTATTGTATCTAGCCTTCTCCGATCACGCTGTTAGTGGTGTTCTCGTAATAGAAGAAGCTACCATCCAATACCCTGTTTTCTATGTTAGCAAATCGCTTCTAGATGCCGAGACACGATACATTCAACTAGAGAAATTAGCCTTAGCCTGGGTTGTAGCCGCCCGAAAACTAAGGTCATACTTTCAAGCACATCCAATCATGCTTGTAATGTCAGCCCTTATCAAAGCCGTTCTACACAATCCCGAAGTGTCAGGAAGGCTAGCCATGTGGGCCATAGAGCTGGTGGACTATGATGTAGTCTTCAGACCATCCACCGCTTAAAAAATCCAGGCGCTGACAGATTTCGTTGTAGAATTTGCACCCACTATGGATCTGTTGGTGACAGAAGAGTGACAAACTCTCCAAGCCATAAGATCAGATGGAGAATGGACATTGCATGTAGATGGTTCTAGCAACGCTAGGAGAATAAGCCTTGGAATCGTATTGACCTCACGCTACTACGAGAAAGCATCCCGAGTAGTTCGATTCGAATTCAAAGCTACAAACAACAAAGATTAATATGAGGCCCTTATAGATGGGATCACATTAACAAAGGAGCTGTGAGCTCGAAAGATCGCAGTCCATAGAGACTCGCAATTAATCATCAACCAGATCCAAGGTGATTATCAAGCCAGGGACGCAACCATGGCCAAATAGCTTACGATGACAAAGGAACTCATAGTAGATTTTGAAGAGTGCAGACTGCACCACATCCCACGAGAGGAAAACAGCCTGGATGACGCATTGGCTAACCTTAGATTTGCATTGCAAACCACGAGAGTCTCTATATCCCCTTGCTAATGCTAAAATGGCCTGCCATCACTAAAGAAGTACTCGCTGCAGAAGTTGAAGCAGACGATTGCATGAACCAAGGGTCAACTGAGCCAGCGTACGATTGGAGAACACCAATAATAGGATATCTCAAAAATGGGATCCTACCGGAACTCAAAGCTGAATGCGTCAAAATAAAACTACAAGCTGCAAGATATTGCCTAGTTGGTGAAAACCTCTATCGATGATCTTTCGGGGGACCATTGCTAAGATGTCTTGGATGGCCTGAAGTGAGGCTAAGTTTAGAAGAATTCCACGAAGTCACTTGCAGATCACACTCGGAGGACAGGAGCCTTGCTCTAAGAACAAAGAGAGTTGGGTATTATTGGCCAACGCTAGCCAACGATGGAAAACTTTATGCACGTAACTGCAATCAATGCCAGATACACACTCAAGTATCTAATCTCCCTCTAGAAAATTTGAAGCCAATAGGTGCATCATGGCCCTTCGTGAAGTGGGGCATTGGTATAGTTGGAAAATTCGCTATGACACATTCACAAAAGGTTTTTCTGGTTGTAATGACGGATTACTTTACCAAGTGGGTGGAAGCAGAAGCACTAAGCCAAATCACTAACGTCCATATACGGAATTTCCTGTGGAAGAGAATCATTTTCAGGTTTGGAGTGCCCCACGAGATTGTCACGGACAACGGGCCCCAATTCACAATCAATGCTTTCAAGGATTTTTGTCAGACATGGGAGATTAAAGTCAGCTTCGCCATACCCCGTCATCCTCAGTAAAATGTCCAAGTGGAATCAACCAATAAGACAATCGTCAATGTGCTGAAGAAAAAGTTGGATGCGAAAAAGGATTATGGGTAATGAACTCCCCGGTGTACTATAGGCATACTGAACGACCACCAAGTCTGCCACCGGCGAAACCCCCTATTCCATGGTCTACGACATAGAGGCAGTTATTCTCGTAGAGATATGCATAAAAACAGCCAGAACTCATTGCCATGACAAGGAAGCTAACGACGACTTGATTGCCTTAGACCTGGACCTGATTGAGGAAAAGAAGGATGATGAGACTGTGTGCATTTGGTGTTATCAACAAGACGTAGCCAGAAGCTACAATAGAATGGTCAAAACGCGAACTTTCCAACAAGGAGACTCGGTCATGAGAAGAGTGTTTGACAACACCAAGGAAAAAGCCGCTGGAAAGCTAGCTCCAACATGGGAAAGACCTTACAAGATCATAGAGGTACGAAATGCCAGAGCTTACAGACTACAAGACATGCATGGGAGAGAGCAACCAAATAGTTGGAACACCCTCTACCTCAAAAATTCAAATTTTAGGCAAGAAGCCTCGGCGTTAGCTTTTACATTCTTTCTCAGTACTGAGATGGCCCTCGTTTTTCTAAAATTCAATTATGTATACAGATTGCCCACTCAGGACTGAGAAAGCACCCACTGGAGACGTTGTGTCTCAAGGAACCCAAGCGGATGGGAAACGCGGAAGGAGGCCTGACGACAAAGTCAATGACTCTAATCGCTGCAGAGTGAATATGATCAGCGAAGAGTCGCAATACTTTCGTGACACCATCTCATCGATAAAAGCATATCACCGAAAGACTGAGTCAAGTGCAAACTGGCCTACGCCACTCGATACCAGAAGCGACACCGCAAATAATGCCATCACTTTCGAGGAACATGAAATTGTCGGGATCGACAAACCCCATAACGATCCTCTCGTAATCGACCTCATCATAAATGATCTCAAAGTCACCAAGATCCTCATTGACACAAGAAGTACCGTCGATATCATCTTCCGCGATACCCCCAACAGGATGAACGTCGACTTATCCATGGTAATACTCGCACTGAAACCACTCACGAGTTTCTCAGGAACAACTTCGATGACTCTCGTATCGATCAAACTTCCAGTGGTGGCCAAGGAGATAACGAAAGTTGTCAATTTTGCAGTCGTCGCCCACCCTGCCATCTATAATGTGATCATGGGAACGCCATGGATAACTCCATGAAAGCAGTCCCATCGACTTACCACTTGGGCATTAAATTCCCAACCCCCTACGGTATCTCCTTAATCTAGGGATGTCAAAAGCAGTCACGACTTTACGTCCTAGCCGAGCATAAGCTAAGACAAGTCGCAATGACGCCCATGGTGGAACCCAAAAGAATGAAGACAACTCGGTTATCATTTGCAATACTATCAAACCCCTACCGCGGAAAAAGACAAGTACTTGTCCCAATTTCGCGCCCGTCAATTGGCCTCAACGGACGAACTAATCACTCACATCAACCCGCTCTTCGTGAAGAATGGGTTCTCATACATCCGACTAGGATAATAGCGCGCTATAAAAGAAATATGAAATTTTGGTTAGCACTTTCGAACGACTTAGAAATTGTCTTTGGAGAGATGCTCGGTTCCCGATTGATGGAAGTCATATAAGCCGAGAACTTATCGTAGACTTCAATATCAAGACGGAACCAGGTCGAAATCGAAATGGGAAACGTAAGCCGAAGTTAGTCACTGCACGCCCTAAAACTAAGAGTAAACCTAGGTCTTGCCCTAAACCCAACACACTGATCTCTAACATCTCAAGGCATGATATCTAACCGATAGGAGATCCTAAAACATGTCTCTTCATTCATATCTAAACGCTCAAAAAATTTTACAAAACTTCTTAACATCTCGAACGAGCAATGCATAGAACCATCAACGCATAGAACGATCCACGAAAAGAGTTAAAATACGAGACGACAACTCGTATTTTTCCCTCTACACCAAATCAAACTAAACCCATCACATTGGTCTCGAACATCTCAAGATATAATATCTAACCAATATGAAATTCCAAAATTTGTCTCTTCGCCTATGTTCTCACGTTCAAGAATTCTGAAAGAGTAAATTTTTCAAGAACTCGCATCCGAAAAGAACAACGAATATAGCGATTCTCAGAGGAGTAGACATGAGATGACAACTCATGACACTACATATACACAACCGAATTAAATCGAAAAACATCATTCATTGACACTAAAACCACAAGGTGAGGGGCTTCGAAGCCACACCCGGCCAATCCCGATAGATATAAAATGGCCACACTTGGCCAAAATACTACTAAAAACATGGAACACGCTCCCTCAATGGACGAACATTTCTCGTTCAAAAATCGTAGTCGAAATTGCTAGAGATCGAAAAGTTGCCTATGCTAGACAGTCCTGGGTTTTGATCGACCGAGTCCTCTTCGACCCGAGCTGTGTCCCACACTTCCTCCGAATCGAGAGAAACGGGAATTGAGGTCCAGGGATATCGAACCCTCTCTTCGGTAGACGCGATCGAAGACACATTTTCCTTGCACTTCTTCACATGATTGGACATTTTGTCCATCTCGAAGTCGTAGGAGTGGTTGGGAAGCTCGGTGCGATACAGAGCGCCCACCGAACCACGACATTCAGGGTATTCTCCAAAGGACTCTTGAGCACACTTGTACTGATCGAAGTCCGCCGCAAACTGAACTGAACGGTCGACCACGATCAAGGCGACCTCACGCTTTTCGCGCCTGTATGAACGGCGAACCTGCGATGCTTGACTCCGCACCAATTCCTTCTCACGAAAAGAAGCCGCTTCGACCTCCTTCTTCAGGCGGGCGTTCTCTTCTTCGAGTCTCTCGGCCTTGAATCGAGCCGTCTGCGCCTCGAAGTTGCTAGCCCTAAGGGCCTCGTCACTTGAACGATTGCAATCATATCGTGTGCACGAAAACTTACCCCCATGCACAAACGCGAGGCCTCCGCATATTGTCCAAACCTAACGAATCCCTCACCAGCCGCGTGTTGATGCATCGGGGCATCAAAAGAAGCGAGAAAGGCGACAGACACCACGAGTTCGAATTTTGGTATAACTTCAACTTCCCGAACTCGTAGGCTTTTGGGGTCGAAAATCAACGGCAAAGCATTCGCAAAAACTAGATCATTCGAAGCCATTACACAAAAGAATAGAGAGAGAGAGATGGAAAGGATAAGGAGTTTGTTTTTACCTTTAGCAATATTTTGTGAAAATGAGCAAGTAGAAGATTTAGAAAATTACTTCTCTTGTTTTTAGAAAGAGAAATTTACAATTCATCTTCGAACTTTTTAGCCATCAATTCCGCCTAACTTACCTAACGTGCCTTAAAAGTTTGCAAGAACATTTCAACGATTCTTGCAAACTGGGGGGCTAACTGTTAGGGTCAAAAATTGTTACGACGAAATCAATGCCTAAATGATTACGAAAATATCATCTCTCATTTGAAAATGAAAATCGTGAGAGGATTATCAATTCTGAGGCTCTTCACACATAGTCAATCTCCTCTCGACCAAATGTCGAAGCTCCGCGTCTAGCAAACCATAGGCGGCCGCCTCGCAAAGTCAGTCACTCGCGGGCAACTAAACGCGAGAATAACGAAATCAATGTCCGAGACCTCCGAGAGACCTTAGTAAACGAGTTTCGGAGCGATAAGAAGTCAGTGTAAACGGCGGATAACCACGTCGCTTCGAAAATACGAGCAATACGAACAACGACAAGTCTAGCTGCCCGTTGGGCAACTAAACTCACAATCTAGGCACCTAGACTAATAGTGTAGGGGCCCGTTGGGCAACCAGACTCACGGTCTAGGCGCCCTATGGGCGCCCTGACTAACAGTTTAGGCGCCCGTTGGGCGACCAGATTTACGGTCTAGGCGCCCAACGGGCGCCCAGACTCACAGCTTAGGCGCCCGTTGGGCGACCAGACTCACATTCAAGGTGCCCAACAGGCGCCCAGACTCACTGTTTAGGCGCCCATTGGGCGACCAGACTCTCGGTCTAGGCGCCCATTGTGCAACCAAACTCACGGTCTAGGCGCCCAACGGGGGCCCAAACTCACGATCTAGGCGCCCAGACTAGACTCACAGTCTAGGTGTCAATTTTGCGACCAGACTCACGGTCTAGGTGCCCAACGGGCGCCTAGACTAGACTCACGGTCTAGACGCCCAACAGGCACCCAGACTCACAATCTAGGCGCCCGTCGGGCGACTAGACTCTCATAAAGTCTAGTCGCCCATGGTTGACTAGACCACGCTTTCCTGATCATCTTCTCTCTCGAATCCCGGTTCGAGCGTTTCTTGTTTCGTCTCGATTGGAGTCTTCGTTGAAATCTTGCGGCAATAATTGTAAAGACTTGCGCTTTTCATGAAAACTTCGTATCGATCGTATAAAACGATAACGGTTGACTCGAACACCGATATTGTCTTAACTATACGACCGGTCTTATCATTTCGTAAAACTGTCACCGCGTAGTCGTACGACGAACGATTTCTCCGAAAGAAATTGTAAAAATCACTTTGTCGCTAAACGGCCCATGAAGGCCCAAAACGCGACAAAAGTCCACTTACGATTTCGAAACGAGAATTGGCCCAACTACGTTAACAATTTTCCCAAGTCTCACGTGAGATAAAAGGAAAATACGATAAAGTCAAAGTCTGAAGATAAATATGGAAAACTCTTAAAGATAAGGAATATTCTCGAAGAATGGAATATTTCCGTGGAAGGATATGCTCAAATCTTGGGCGGAAAAGGAAACGAGTTCAGCTTACGAAGGCATATAAAAGAGGGACTAAGGAGAACGAGAAGGGGAGAGAAATTTCTTCACAACTCACACTTAGAGCTTTAGGTTTATTTTCGTTTTTTTGCTAGCGAGCTGCTTCTCAAGTAGGTTTACCAGTCTTACGCTGTTAGAATTAGGATACTCACCGACAGCTCTCGCGGCCATGGCTTACCACCTGTTGTAACACTCAACACAAATTCAAAATAAGATCTCTATTGCTCTATTTTCTTTCGATTCTCTTTTACTTTTACTTCATCGTCTGTTTTCTTCGTACTTTTGATATGTCGTTGTTGGTTTAGCAGATATCTGGGACCACAAGAAAACTTAGGGTTTCCTGGCTTTCTTCCGAATACGAATATCGACAGTGCAAATTTTGGTTCCCACAAAGAACGGGATGCTCCTCTCTTCAGCAGAAATCTCCAAACCTTCCTCAGCTTTCTCCTTGCCTTCCTCTGATTTCTCTATAGACACCTCTGCAAAAACGAAAGGGAAAGAAGGTTAATGACAAAGCTAGATGCAATAAAGAAAAAAGAATCCTAGACCTACCAGTGAACTTCCAAAGGGTAGGGAGTCCAAAAGACGACTCGACTCTCATAAAAACGAACTTCTGAGCCCAATATTTGGTGAAAGTCGCCCCCTTCCTCTCCTCCTTCTCTAACTCTAACACTAAAGGAGCACCAGTTCTGGGGCGGAAGTAATATTTTCCCTCACCAGGAGGAACCTGGGTAAAGTAATAGGAATAGAGAAGCTCATTGATGCCAAGATCAAGCCCATGAAACTCGTTGAGCACCTGAATGGCAGTAAGGATCCTCCAAGAAGGAGGGTTCAGCTGAGGAGGATAGATGTTGAAGTGCTTCGAGACCTTCCTCACTAGAGCCTGTATCATACCCCTGACTCCAACCTCAAAGTAGCCTTCATACATGGCTATCTCATCTCCAGGGCACTCAGAGGACTCTAACCTCGAAGTAGCCTCTCGTCTTTCCCAGACACCCTCAGATGGGTACTCTCCCTGATTGAATATTGCTGCCGCCAATCTTCCAAGGTCTCAGAGCTAACATTAGAAAAATGACCTAGATTTAAAACCTCTGGACCCGAAGAAGATCGCATGGGTGGAGGATTAGCTTCAGGGATCTCCGTGTCCTCGGAAGATCCTTCAGCCTCGATACAAGGACTCGTCCTAATCAGATGTCTTTTTCGAACGCGAGCACCAAAGGAAGACGAGGCTACAGGGGAGAACTCATCGACAGAGCTAGTAATTCTGGGCTCAGAGGAGTTTTGATTTTAAATCTAGGGTTTGATTGGGGCAAGGGAGCTTAGAAACTAAGGCTGATCCGAAACCCTAAAAGCTATTCTCTGGAATCTATCTATGTAGAAGCGAAAAGAGGAAGGGGGAAGAAGATCTAACCTTAAATCGTAGATGAAAAAGCTCAACAATGATTCCGGAAGCAAAGAATTTAGCAGAAAAAGGAAGAAGATGAAGATAAAATGCAAGAGAAAAAAGAGATTTTAAAGTTAAGAGAAGAAATTTAAGTCTAACCACATGCGTCCAATCATAAGCGCATATTTCGTAACGGTAACGGCTATAATTTTCTTCTCAAATCTTTGCAAAATCTTCATCAACGGCTACAATTTCCTTCCCCAATCTTCACGAAATCAGTGGCTAAGATCTTCTAACAAAGTAACGGTCCCTGAAAAGCGTTAACGACTCATAAAGTTTGAAATTCAAAGCCCTAAAGTCGGACGTCAAGAGCCAGGCATAACCTCTTGTTGTAACTACACCCATTTCATAATGGTACTCAAGCTAAAAGCAAGCAGACACTTATGGGAAACAAAGGCAACATAAGTCACAACTGAAAAGGCCGAGCAACTAATGATTTCCTGCCTAAGCCACATGGAAGACATATTATTCCACAGCTTCGGATCGAATCTGCGCAATAAGGGGCAAACTATTGGGAGTAATTTAGGTCATGGCGATTCCCTCAAGCTTAGATGGAGTACAACAATAAGACCTTAAGGTAGGGTAATGCCCATAAGCAGGAAGCCAGACGACGTTGCATAGCCGGAAGCCGGAAGCCGGAAGCCGGAAGCCGGAAGCCAGCCGACCACCGCCTTGTACTTAATTTTACTATTTACCTTAGCGGATAATGATGTGTATTTTATAGATAAAGATACATATATTCTGTAGATAATCATGATATATCCGATTCTTGGAGGGATAATCATGAACTCCAGGTATAAATATGAAGCTTAAGGGTTAAGAGTGGGGACACAAAAACCCTAGGCTAAAGAGTTCATTACAAAATGATATTTTCTCCATTATTGATCCTAAGAGCTTAGATCATCATCTTAGACCCACATATACGCTAAGCATTCCATGACCTCCAGCTTTCGTAGTGCTTACAAAGAACGACCAAAATCACCCGTAACAGTCTGCATCTTGAAAAAGAAGTTTAGAGACAATTCAATGCAAGCCTATCTGTAACAAAGGAAGATGCTGCAATTCACCAAGACCTCGATATTGATTCGGCGTCTCCTTGACATTGTATGCCTACCGAAGCAATAGACTAAAAAGATGATCGAACGATTTGAAGGGATGAAAGCAGAAAAAGAAGCCAAACAGAAATGGAATAAAAAGCTCTAGGGGCCTATCGAGATTAAAATTTATGGGCCTCAAGGACCCAGAAAATTTTAAAGGCCTTTCGGCCTAGAGACAAGTTCAAGGGCACCTAAAGAGTTCAATGCCCACGAAGGGGCCCTTACAAGTTGGACAATGACGTTGGCCGGAGCCAACGCCTACATACCAAAATAAAAGAAAATGATTTTACGCCTCAGGGGCGTCTTCTTCTTCCATCTTCTCTTCTCCGGAGGGGGGGTTTCGTTTCCTTGGAGGAGAGGCCTCGGGGCTTGGGAAATCAGGGTGACCCTTAGCTAGGGATACCAGTGTCACCTCCATAGGAGGAGCGGTCTAATCCTTAGTTGAGGCCTCCATGCGGAGCACTTCTTGGACCTCAAAATCGAAATTGGTCAAAGGCCAGTCTTTGTGCGCCCCAGTCAAGAAGTCCTTAGCCATCTCTCATTTGGCCCTCACTTCTGCAACGCCTTAGGCCATCTTCACCTTGGCTATAGCCTTGTCTGCCTCCTTGGTTTTAGCCTCCACTAGGGCAATGAGATTAGTCGCCTCTCCTTGGGCCTTCAGTAACGCCTCCTTGAGCTCCCTGACTTCACGACCCCTGGCCTCTGACTCCTTTTACAGAACTCCAACCCTTTTCTTCTCGACTGTAAGTTCTGCCAAGGGATCTTCTCTGGCTTGTCGGGCCTTGGCCACTTCCTCCTCTAGGGGCCCTATTCCTCATGCTTGAGAGGGACAACAAAGAGAACCTACAAGGAAGATCGCAGTTAGTAGCCATCCAAAGCATCCAAAGCATTAGGGATCAAAGAGCAATATAGCATCACTCCCTACTCTTAAAGACCCCTTGATCTTCAACTAGAGAAAGATTTCTAAGACCTGATCTTTGAAAAAGACGTCGGTAATGGGTTTACGTGATGGTTAGTTTCCAACACCGACTTTAGTTTTGAAGTGTGGAACACGGGGCGAATACGAGACCCTGCTAGTAACAGAAGTCGATAAGCAACTTTCCCAATGCGCTCCAGCACCTAAAACAGACCACAAAACCCTACCGATAACTTCTGACACAATCTTTTTGTCACCGAAGATATTCTATAAGAGCTACGTTTTAAGGATACAATCAATCCCACTTCTAACTCCAGATCACGTTGTTTTTATCCGCATTATTCTTTATCAATTGTTGGGCGTGAATCAAATTCTTCTGTATATATTGCATCATCGAATCCCTTTCCCACAACATGGTTTCTAGGTCAAAGTTGTCGGTTGAACCCGTTTCAAAACACAGAATAAAGGGTGAATCACGCCCGTAAACAACCTTATAAGGAGTGAACTTAAGAGCAGTATGGTAGGACGTATTGTACCAAAGCTCTGCCCACACCAAGAAGGAAAACCACGTCCAAGGGTGTTGTGATGCAAAACACCACATATACATCTCTAAACAATGATCCACTACCTCTATTTCAAAATATGGCGCTTGTCAAAACCAACAAGTCAAGACGACAATCGTTGACTTCTATGGCCCCTCAATGAAAAGCCATCAAAGGTGTTGAGAATTATTTGAGCCTTGGGAATTCCCCCTGGTTTTATTGGAATACATCAGTAAGGCCATAAGGCAGGGGAATGCCCAGAAGAAGGAAGCCAAATGTCATAGCTAGCCAGAAGCTAGCCACCAGTTATTCGATATTTATCTTATCAGTTAAATAAGTAGATAATCATATATGTTTATTAGATAATTACGATATCTCCTTGTTTGAAGGGGATAGCGATGAACTCCATGTATAAATATGAAACTTAGGGGTTAGGAGGAGGAGATCCAAAAAAAACCCTAGGCTAAGGAGAACAATATACATATATCTTTTCACCATCTTCAATCTCTTTTGCCTAGATCATACACACACAAACTCCCGTATTCATACATATCAACATCTTCTTCTAGCTTCCGTAGTGCTTTCAAAAGAACATCCCAAAATCATCCTTAATAGTTGGTGCTAGAAGAAGGGGAAGCTTTCATTCAAAACTACGTGGCGATGGCTGGAGACAACCATAAAACCGTAAACATCACACATGGACGAACATAACTCACCTATGAGGAGATGCGATCTCAACTCGAGACCTTGCCAATGAGACTTGGTAAGATAGAGCAACTTCGAAGGGATCAAACTCCAACTGGAGTCGATATCGCAACCACAAAGTTGCAAACTTTGAAACAATAGATGGAGGTTTGTACCAAGACGCTTCAAGAGAATGTACAACGCTTGTAGCAACTCGAACTGGAGAACGAAGCTCTCAGGGAGACGAACTTGACCTTAACAGCTACTCAAGCTGCGGGTCAGAGGTTTAGAGGTCCACATGCCCCAAATGCCAACCTTGAAAACTCCTCCAGCCTATAACACTAGAGAAAGAGGGGGTCAAACGGCAACGTGGGCCCAGGAAAACCAAGATCCTATTCATGAGCAAGGAGACCCCACGGACGTAGAAGCACATCAGGCCGTAAGCCACATCCCACTTTCTGATAAAGCCAAATGACTGGAACAGATGTTCTCCAGCAAGCTTGAAGCTTTGTAGTCAGTAATCGAATGTCTTCCTGGTTTTGCACCTCCTCTAAAGAAAAGTGCCCCAAGCTCTTATGCGAACACTCCTTTCACAGACGAGATTGCACTAATTGACATGCCTAGGAAGTTCAGCTTCCCTTTTATCAAGCCATACGATGGGACTTCCGACCCGGATAACCACATCACGCAATACAGACAGAAGACGCTTACCGTGGCAATTTAGAAAGAGCATAGGGAAGCCGCTATGTGCAAGGGGTTCAGATCCAACCAGAAAGCTGCCGCCCTATAGTGGTTCATCACGATTCCAACTAGAACTGTGGGATCCTTTGCACATCTGACTGACTTGTTCATAGAGTAGTTCGCCAGCGGTAGGGTGACCCCCAAGTCGTCTGATGATCTTTATGAGATCAAGAAACACAAGGCATAACCTCTTCGAAGCTATGTGCATTACTTCAACCATCTTAAGGTCACAATACCAAATTGCAGTGTGGCCACCGCAATTTTTTGCCTTTAAAAGAGGACTCCACCCTGAGAGGGATCTATACAAGGAGCTGACCAAGTACCAGTGCAAAACAATTGAGGATGTGCCTGCTCGTGCCCAGGCACAGATCAAATGGGAAGAAGATCTGCTTGCTAGGCAAGAATATCGGGTCATGAGAACCGAGAAGACAGTGAGGGACGACAAGTCCTATCAGAGACCTTCTGCAGAAGACGTAGTGAAAGGAGCCAAAGAGAGGAACATACCATTGGGTAAGCAGGACGACAACAGATCTCCCGCAGTGAACACTTGGCTCGATATATCAAATCTATCAATATCGAAAGTGGAACTTGTGGGAGTCTTGAAGGAGATGGGAGACCAAGGTAGGTGGCCCCAAAAGATGAGGTTGCCTGATCACCCCGAAATCCCAATAAATGGTGTGACTTCTACAATGAACATAGTCACAAAACGGATGACTGGATACCCCTAAGGATAGAAGTCAACGAATTTCTCAAGAAAGGGCACTTGCGAGAATTTCTCTCTAACAAGACCAACAAGATGCTAAGCAATCAGGAACAAGGCATCCCAGCAGGCCGCCAAGCTCCAGATTCTCCAAGACACAATCAAGTAATCAATGTCATATCCGGGGGATCTGAAGTTAGCGGCATCACCCATGCTGCCGCAAAGAAAAGCATAAGGATCACAAAAATTAACCATGGCCCCCAAAAGCCAAATGTCAAGGTTACAACCAAGAAGCCATAAGCTTCACGGCCGAGGAACAAGACAAGGTTTTGACTCCGTATCACGACGCCCTGGTCGTTTCCTTATCAGTGGCGAATTATTTGGTAAAGAGAGTACTCATCGACAATGGAAGTTCTACAAACGTGCTCTTCTTGGGGGCATACACAGATCTACGACTAACCTAGGAAGCTCTAACCAAGAAGGCCATGCCATTAGTGGGCTTCAGTGGAGAAGTCAATCATACTATCGGAGAGATAACACTTCTCGTTTGCGCCGGAGGAATAAACTTTTCCAACAGGTTCTCTGTCATAGATTGCCCCTCATCCTATAACATGATCATGGGCTAACCTTGGATACACGAGATGAGAGAATTGCCTTAAACTTTGCATCAAGTGCGGAAGTTCCCAACACCTTGGGAAATCAGAGAGATCAAAGGTGGTCAGGAGAATGCTCGATCGTGCTACGAAACCAACCTGAAAAGAAAGACATCCCCTTGTAACAATTACATAAGCCACTTCCAGTGGGGCTTACTGAGGAGCCGGAAGTGGAACAACTAGATGAGATACCCCTAATACCTAGAGAGTTGGGAAAGAGCCTCGCAGTGGGGTCAAGTCTGGAAGAAGGCATACCCTAGAGGTTAGTTGACTTCTTGAGATCTAATTCAGATTGTTTTGCGTGGTCCCATGTGGATAGGCCAGGTATAGACCCGGAAGTCATAGTACACATACTACAAGTGGATTCAAAATACCCAGCAGTCAAGCAGAAAAGGAGGAAGTTCGCACATGAAAGAGATGTTATCATCAACGATGAAGTCAAAAATCTCCTTGCGGTTGGGTTCATCAGAGAGGTCCACTATCCGAATTAGCTAGCAAATGTCGCCGTGGTCTGGAAGAAGAACAAAAAGTGGAGGGTTTGTATAGATTTCACAGATATTAACAAATCATGTCCGAAAGACACTTTCCCCTTGCCTCATATAGAAAAGTTGGTGGATGCTACGGTAGGACACCAATTGATGAGCTTCATGGATGCTTTCTCCGGATATAACCAGATACTTATCCACCCAGACGACCAGGAAAAGACTTCCTTCATGACATCGAGAGGAATTTACAGTTACAAAGTGATGCTCTTTGGGTTGAAAGATGCAGGATCACCTATCAGAGACTAGTCAACATGATGTTCGCAGACCACATCGGCCAGACAATGGAAGTCTATATTGACGACATGCTGGTCAAGTCTCTTGAGGCGGAAGATCACATAGCCCACCTGCAACTAGCTTTCTCTAATCTAAGAAAATATGACATGAAGCTCAATCCCTCTAAGTGTTCGTTCAGAGTGAACTCCAGGAAATTTTTTGGGTACATAGTCACATATAGAGGGATTGAAGCAAATCCAGAAAAATTCAAGGAAATTCACGCGATCCCTTCACCCAAGACTCCACGAGACGTGCAGAAGCTAACAAGAAGGATGGCGGCCTTGATCAGATTCATATACAAGCTGTCAGACAAGACCCACACATTCTTTGAAGCCCTTAAGTTCATCGAGAAATCTGTGTGGAACAAAAAGGTAGAATACGCCTTGATCAAGCTCAAATAATATCTCACCACGCCGCCTCTTCTCTCTAAGCCCCAAGATGGAGAGCCACTGGTCCTTTACCTAGCACTTTCCGAGCACGCCGTAAGTTCCGTTTTTGTTAGGGAGGAAGGGAGCAAAAAACAACCGGTGTACTACGTAAGCAAGTCTCCCCTAGACAGTGAAACCCGCTATAGCCATTTGGAGAAGCTGGCTCTTGCCCTGGTCATCTTGGCCAGGAAGTTGCGTCCTTACTTCCAGGCTCACCCAATGGTAGTCATCACGTCATTCCCCATCAAGTTTGACTCCATAAAAAACTAGAGGTATCCGGAATATTAACCAAATGGGCAGTGGAACTAGGAGAGTATGACATAATCTTCCGCCCTGCCACAACAATCAAATCACAAGTCTCGGCGGAATTCGTAGCTGAATTCTCCCTACCAATGATACCTGGGGCAGAAGATGAAATCATGATCTAGCAAGAAAATAAGAGCGAATGAGAATGGACGCTCTATGTAGATGAATCTAGTAACATACGAGCAGCTAGTGTAGGCCTTGTGCTTATCTCACCAAAGTCAGAAGTCGCATCAAGGGTAGTAAGGTACAACTTCAAAGCCACCAACAACAAAAGCGAATATGTAGCCTTAATCATAGGACTCGACTTAGCAAAAGACTTTGGAATAGCGAACCTACGGATCTACAGTGATTCCCAGCTAATCATAAACCAGATGTAAGGCGATTATCAGTCGAAAGATGCCAGAATAACCAAGTATCTTGTCGTAGCTAAGAAGCTTCTCATCTCATTCAAAGCAAGCGAGCTCACACAGATCCCAAGGAAAAGAACTCGCATGCGGATGCTCTTGCCAACTTGGCCTCCGGTTTAAAAACCACAGAGCCAATCAGCATACCCTTGCTTTTTCTCCAGTGGCCAACTAATAACGAAGATGCAGAAGGACTTCAAGTCTCCAACGTCAAGAAGAAGAAACATGGATGAATCCCATAATTTCTTATTTGAGAGATGAAGTCCTGCCCAACTTAATGAGTGAGTGCCGCAAGTTCAAAAGGCAAGCATCTCGCTATTGTCTGATTCAAGGGAAACTTTATAGAAGATCCTTCTTAGAACCCTAGCTTAAGTGCGCGAAGCCAGAGGAAGCTGATCTGGTCCTCAAGGAACTACATGAAGGGGAATGCGGGTCTCACTTTAGTGTAAAAAAGCCTAGTGCTCAGAGCCAAGAGGGCATGATACTACTGGCTAACCATGGCCAACGATGCCCTCCAGATGGCCAAGTACTGCAATAAGTTTCAAAGACATGCACAAGTATCCAAGCTACCTCCTGAAAACCTCAAATCCATCAGCTCCCCTAGGCCATTTATGAAGTGGGGAATCGATATTGTAGCAAATTTTCCAAAGGCCCATGGTCAGCTGAATATCTCTTGGTAGTGACGGATTACTTCTCCAAGTGGATAGAGGCAGAAGCTCTAAGCAAGATTACGAATGTCCAAATCAAAAGGTTGCTGTGGAAAAACTTGGTGACACGATTCAGAGCGCCTCAGGAAATAGTAATAGATAATGGCCCACAGTTCACAAGAAAAAACATTAAGAAGTTTTGTGAAGAATGGGGCATAATGTTGAGCTGCGAAACTCCAAGACATCCACAGTCTAATGGGCAGGCCGAATCCACAAAAAAACCGTGGTGAATCTCCTAAAGAAGCGGTTAGACAAAGCCGCATGCAACTGGGTCGAAAAGCTCCAAGCCACTCTATGGGCATGCTAAACAAGCATCAAGACCGCAAAAGGGGAAAGACCCTTCGCCTTGGTCTACGGATCGGAGAGGGTGTCCCCTGGTGAAGTCAGCATCCCTATGGCCAGGACCAAGCTTCTGACACCAAGAGAGAACAAAGAACTGATGGCTTTGTCTATGGATCTCCTTGACGAAAAAAGAGAAGTTGCAAAAGTAGGATACTGGAAATACCAACATCAAGTAGCATGCAACTACAACAAGAAGGTGCGAACCAAAACGTTTTAGCAAGGTGAATAGGTGTTGCGCTGAGTCTTCAAAAATACTAGGGACAAAGTCGAAGGCAAGCTTGCGCTTGGCTGGGAAGGACCATACCAAATAGTAGAAATTAAAGGGTCAGGAGCATACAAGTTACAAGATAGGTACCGAAAAGTACAACCAAACAGTTGTAACGCATTACACCTAAAATTTTACTTCTTCTAAGGAATGCTTCCGGCCAGACGACTACATACCAAATACGTTTTTTAGCTTTGGTGTTTTAATTTCTTTTGCATCTTTTCATTTGTAATCATGTTGCGTCTACGGACGGATATCCATCAATAAAGTAGTTGTCTTTTCAAAGAAAGCCAGTTACAACAAGGGGCAAATAAGTTTAATAACTATTTCTCGTTAGAAGATTAATACTGTTATGAGTGATTTTGGTCGTTCTTTGTAGCAATACGGAAGTTGGAGGTTAATGAATGTTTCGCAAAGGATTTCGAGTATTTTAGCTAAGCTCAGAGATCAAAGATGGCAAAGCGATGATTGTTATATTGATTCTTTGCTTAGGGTTTTCGTGCGTGCACGTTTCCCTTTAAGCTTGGTATTTATACATAAGTTTCATGAATATATGCATATTTATCTAAAATACATGTCATTATATGTTAGTTGGAATAGCAAAAATAAAGGAGAGGCGGTGGTCGGCTGGCTTCAGGCTTCCGGCTATGCTTGGTCGTCTGACTTCTGGCTTCCAGCATAGGACGTCATCTAGCTTCCTGCTTCTAGGCATTCCCCTGCTTTGAGGTCTTACTGCTGTACTCCATCTAAATCTGGGGAATTCCCATGACCTAAATTACTCCCAAAAGTTTGCCTCTTATTGCGCAGGTTCGATTCGAAGCTGTGGAATAACATGTCTGCCAGGTGGCTTAGGCAGGAAGCCAGCGGTCGCCTGGCCTTTTTTAGCTTTGACTTGCGCTGCTTCTTCTTTCCTTAAGTGTCTGCTTGCTTTTGGTTCAAGTTGAACCAGAAAATGAGCATTGCTGCGACGGGAGGTTGCGTCTAGCTCTTTGTTTGTCTGGCCTTGGAGCTTCGACTTTCGAACTTTTGCGAACCGCTTGCAGCTTTCAAGGAGGATTATTTTGAAAAAATCTTAGCTGTTTGACTTCGTGAGAAAGGGAGCTTATAGTCGTTGGCGAAGATTGATGAAGCTTTGAAGAGGGAGAATATAGTCGTTACACTTCTTGCGAGATTCGCGCCAATGATTAGACGCGTGCGGCTTGTTTGATTTCTCTTCTTTCTTTTAAACCATCTCTTCTTTCTTCTTTGGCACTTTTGCCTCATCTTCTTTCTCTTACTAGAATTCTTGATCCATCATCTTCCCTTTCTTACCGAAATTCTACTCTCGGAATCCCTTTCAAGCTTTCAATCCGCGATTCTTAAGGTTAGATCATCTTCTTCCCTCTTCTTTTCGCTTTTTTTAGGGTAAACTCCTGGAGGTTGATTTTATGATTTCAAATCAACCTTAGCTTTTAGGTCTTTCTTGTCCCGATCAATTCCTAGACCCAAGATCGAGATTTTCTTGAACCTAGACATGACTAGTTCCGGTGAGGACTTTTCTCCGGTAGCCTCATCCTCTGTTGGGACCCGTGTTCGGAGGAGGCGTTTAATCAGAACTAGTCCGTCTCCTGAGGCTAAGAGGTCTTCCGAGGACACGGAGATTCCTGAGGCCAATTCGCTGCCACTGCGCTCCGCCGCGGGTCCGAAGCTTATGAAGGTTGACCCTCTTTCAAACGTGAGCTCTAAGCTCTTAGAGAAATGGAGGCAGAAGTACTCCATAGGGGCAGACGTCCACTTGGGACTTCCTAGGCAAGGCGAAAGGGCTTCTGAATGCCTAGGGGACGAGATAGCCATGTACGAGGGCTATTTCGAGGCTAGAGTCAGGGTGTAGTGCTTGACCTGGTGAAGAAGGTCTCAGAACACTTTAACATTTGCCCTTTCCAGCTGAACCCGCCGACCTAGAGGATCTTCACTGCCATCCAGGTCCTAAACGAGTTTCACGGGCTGGATCTCGGCGTTGATGAGCTCCTTTACTCCTACTACTTTCCCCCACGTTCTTCCGGGTGAAGGTAGATACTACTTCCGGGCTCGCGCTGGTGCTCCCTTAGTATTAGAGCTAGAGAGGGAGGGAGGAGAGGAAGGAGGCGGCTTTCACAAAGCACTGGGCCCAGAACTTTGTCTTTATGAGAGTCCGAACTTCCCCTAGGTTCTCTACTCTTTGGAGATTTACTGGTAGGCTTAGGATGTTTTTGTTTCTTTTGCTTCTAGTTTGGTTATTAACCCTTTTAATGCTTTGCCTTTGCAGAAGCATCTACAGAGAAGTCGGAGGCGGGCAAGGAGAAGGCGGAAGAGACTTTAGAGATCCCTGCTGAGGAAAGGAGTATCCCATTCCTTTTGAGTGAAGAAGCATTGAGCCAGAGCAGCATGAGAGGTTGGCTCCTTGCTTCCTTCTTCATTTACTAATTGTTGGTTTCTTGATTGAACTTTTGTCATCTTGCAGGAAACATGTCAGGATCCAGGTCTAAAGCGCTGGAGGACTTTAAGAGGGCTCAGGCAGCAAGAAAGGTAAAGTTGTCGTCTAGGAGCAAGGTTACGGAGGTGGTGGAGATTTCTGAATCTCCTTCGGCGGGGTCCAAGAGAAAAACGGCCCCAAACGTTATCGCCTCTAGAAAGAAGCAAAGAGGTCCTCCAGCCAGGAAACCTTCCTCCTCAATCGGCGATCTTGATGGCGCCTTGGCGCATGTGCAGGAATATGTTTTCCCTACTCTCCCTTCTGACCCCTAGCTTCGCTGATCTGGGTGTTGGGGTCAAAAACTGTCCCGACGAAATCGATGCCTGAAAGGGGTCT
>OVAN01002825.1:0-31607 GCA_900406275.1 Anastatica hierochuntica
AGTATTGTAACCTTGGATCAACTTACACCCGGGCTTAAAACTAACGTAATATGTCCCCCGAAGAAAACGGTTCGGGCTGATTGTAGTCATCTCCTCAAACATCGCCAACGTCATCTCAAAACCTAACTCCGAGGCCATCGAAATGGCAGACACTAGGTTTCGAATCGACGGAGAAGTAAGCTGCGTAAACCCGATACCCCTCGCCTCGCAATATGCTATGAGCAAAGGAGGAAGAGGAAACCAGAGCCCCGCGTCGGCGAAAAAAGACTCATAAAGGCACAAAAAGCCCTGAGGAGGGTTCCAGGGTCGCTGTTTAGGTCCCGGGTCTCTTAATTCTAGGCCAGGGGACCAACCACGAGCGATCCCCCTAAGTGAATCCGCATCAGACTTACTAGGCATCATTCTATTCACCTTGCGGAGCTTCTTGGGCTTCTTCGAAGCTTCGGCAGGCTTGAGACCCTTGTCCTTAGAGCTCTTCTGAACCTTTTTCTTGGATTTCCCCTTTGGCCGGGAAACGCCAAGCGTCAACTGATGCTCCGGAGACTGAGCCCCGATCCTTTCTTCAAGTCTAGGCGCGAGGTCCGAGTCAGCGCGGGGCTGCGAGGAAGATACCTCGCCAGAGTCAAGGCGCTTTGCCAACTCATCTAGAAAGGCTCGTTCCTCAGTATTCCAGGTAGGAAAGCTTCGGCTCGAAGACGGTCCCCCTCCTCCACAGTAGGGCTAGCGGAGCGCTGGCTACCCTCCGACCCAAGCGAACCGGAAGAGGAAGAAGACCCAACCACAATACACTCTGACATTGGAAAAAAATAGCAAAAACAGATCTAGGAGAGGAAAACAACGAAGAACTGAAGAAGTTCTTGAGCAAATCGGAGAAATCCACGGAGGAGGATTAAAAACGTGACCGGAAAGTACGAAAAGAGAACAGAGAGAACAGAGAGAAAAAGGTTACCTTTAAGTGCCAAGAAATTGAAGAAGTGGCGAGACGAGGCCTTTATTTATAGGAGAAGAGCGAGAAGGTCGAAAAGACGTTTCATCATTAAACCTAAAAGCGTCTCTCCGCATCCCCAGGCATAGGTATTACACGTGGCATGCGAGGATTGAAGACGCGTCAGCGAAACTCTGCACGCTTCCAGAACACGCCAATACGGTTCGTAGGGTCATCATTACTCCAGAGACTTTTCATAATGCGCCTGGTACGCCTCGGAGGTCCGTCCACTCCGCGAAAACGCTTCGTTAACGAACCGGGGGGACTAATTGTTAGAGGTGGGTTTAGCACCCCTCCTAACACACCTGACCCATTCTAAAAAGGCCTGAAGCTATAAGGCCCGAGAACGAACCAAAGCCCGAGCGCCCCGATTTCAGCCCACGTAGCCCATCACCAAACGAGGCCCGGTAAGCCCGCGTACGAACGTACGCCTTTGGCAATTAATGCATACGGAAGCATCGTGGAATCTCGACAGACCACGCGAGGTGAAGGTACGGGAAGACCAGCCAAAAAGTCACGAAAAAATGGTACACAGTCTGATTCCCGACAATACGGATGCACGGCCGAACCGCAGCACGAATCTCGTCGACCCTAGTCACGCCAAGACCACCCCGCGACCCGAGGAGGGTATTTTCGACCATAATTTTTCCTATAAATAGTTAGCCTTGTGCAAAGAAAAAGCCATCGATTTCTTCTGGCAAAATCTCACAAGAGAACTTATCGCAGAGAGAGAACTTTAGAAGAGAGAGAGATTCACCTTGTAACCATTTCGCAATATTCTAATAAAAAGCTACACGCATTGTTAAACATACGCCTTATCTTACGAGAACTCTGACCTGCGAACTACCATTTCCTCCTTTTTACAAGTTACGTCGCCTATACGCCTCGAACACAAGGGTAGAGTTCCATAATACAAATACTTCTTAAAGTTATAAGATTCAAAACATGATAGAAAATGGGATAAATCGACTGTGAATCGAACATCTCTAGGAAGCTCATAAGTGTCGAACGGGCATCTTCGATTACGGCGAAGAGCTTGAAAACGGCAATATTTGCCTTTGATGATTGGCTCATAGCTTCGGGCATCGTTGTCACAATCTCCGTTGCTTCTTTAGGCCCCGCCCAGGCCGCTACACAAGAAAACAAACAGCATATGGCACTAGTATAAGATCTCGGGAATAAACCCGACGAAAAATCTCCTCTTTGAAAGAGGGAAAGTGGCGGAATTGCTCTCTCCATGAAGAAGGAGGAATGGAAAAACGATCTCTCCTGGAATAGCTCTCTCCATGAATAGCTAACTTTAGCCTTCTTCTTTTTAGAATTTCGGCCGCTGGGATTTCACATGTGGCCCTCGGCTTTTCGAAAACGACGGTTTGAAGTTGTCTTTGTGTGACCGCGGTCCTTGTGCGGACATGACGTGTGGACCGCTGGTTTCTCGAACCCCTACCGGCTAGTACGGACTCATTTCGATGAGAGACAGAACATCCGAGTTACCAAAAAAAAATGACATCATCAAAAAAAGTTATTTTTTAAAAAATTTAAACATATGTCTATTTTGTTTAATCGATTTCTTTTGAAAAAAATCATAGAACATAATTGTGTTTTGGTCAATCTTAAGATAAATAAATAGAAGGGTAAACTAAATTAAAAAAACACAAGAAATCTTTAAAATGTTCTTTTGTAATAATATTTACTTTCTTCTATATAATTTTCAATTTTTTACTGTATATTGCACGTTGATGATCATATATAACTAAAGTTAATAGTATGATAAAAAAAAAAGTATTTTCTTACACTTTTGGAAAAATATAATAAACTAATTAAGCTCTTTCAGTAGCTATGAGCAATATATGTATAGTTAATTTTGTTGAACACATTGATGTGTTCCATTTTCGGAGTATTTTCGACTTTGTTAAAAAATTATTTAAATTTTTATCTCTACATTTAACTATATTTATGCTTTAGTTTGTGTTTGGTATTCTCTCTTTACCTACGTGTAACGTATGTCGTATGAATAGTCTATTTGTTGAGTTTAATGCTAGATTATGCTTGAACTTTTAAATCTACACATGTGAACTTCATGTGTCCAATAAAAAAATCTTAGTGAGCACATCTTCCTTAGCTGGAATAATGACGGTAACGTTATCTGTAGACTTAGCTAGGGAACTTGATTTCATTGCGTGAGAGTTAAGCATATTGTTCAAGAAATTAATCATGTATAATCATATCTCTTACACAGCCGGTCCAACGTTTTTGTATGTCATGCGCCAAACTAAAAAAAAAATCATTACATAAGTTATTCAATATAAAAAAATTACAATAAAATTTCAAAGAACATTCACATTTCAAATGAAAAATTGAATTACACCTACCGTTTGTAAGAAAATAAAAGCAATGAAATTTTTTTTTTTTGGTTGAAATATAATTATTAGTAAAATTTATTGCAGTTGAAATATGGTTATTTTTGTATTTTTGTTCACAAAATTAGTTATTAAGCTCATGCAAATAAATTTTCAACTATAAAGTCTATATCGATAATTAATGAACGCCAATAAACATTAGTAAAAATTTAAAAATATAATTATTATTAACGTTAATTTTTTAACTTTGTTAATATAAATATTTACAAAAGCTTTAAAAATGCTCTTTTCAATTGAGATGACTTAACCGGTGATTTCATATACTTATGTTCTGGACCGGTTTTGCTCTTAGATTATCTTTTACTCATTGTCAAATTTTCATATTCTAACATATCCTAGTCTCTTTTATTTGTTAGAATATATCCTAATTATTCTTCTTTTTTATTTTGGTTTAGGGTTTTGCTAGACTTTTAGAAAAAATCTTGAAAACAATCTCTTCCCGTTTCTTGCATCAGTAGTAAGCATCAAAATCATCCTAGTCAATTCGACCCTTAGTGTTAATTATATCAACATCATATATACCATCCATGGTTTAATTCACGTAAAATTGTGTTTATACTGCATGCACCTCTATAAATAGATATGGTAGCTATGATCATTCAAGCATATTTTCATTCGACAACACAAGCTTTTAACCACTTCATCAGAACTTTTAGTTGATAGCAATGGAACCAAACTTTGTTGAGTTTCTTGAAAACAAGACAATACTCGTCATTGGCGCCACCGGTTTCCTTGCAAAAGGTATATATGATTTTAATAAAATCAACCTATTTTATTCACGGGAGATTCAAAGTTATTTATGAAAAGCATGTTATAAAAGATTCTTGAGAATTATGAAATAACAAAATGTTTGTAAAATTTTTGACGTTAAGTTTCTAATAATTTCATTTAATCGTTGAACTTTACGTGCGTTAATATTTGAAGTTTTTGTGGAGAAAATTATGAGGCTGCAACCAAATGTGAAGAAGGTTTATCTTCTCGTGAGAGCACGTGACAATGAGTCTGCCGGACAACGCCTACGTAGCGAGGTATATAGAGTATAACCTCTATATAGTTATATTTGTAAATTAATATTTCGATAAATCAATAATTTTTTTCGTTTTTAAATTAATATTTTGATCCAGACAATCTCTTTATAAATTAATATCTCTCTAAATTAATAAAAGAATATTAATTTATAAAGGTTTTAGTGTGTATATAGCTTTAGTTCCATTATTTGGTGGACAAAGTCTATAATGTTTTTTTTGAATAATCTATATCATTTCTTTATGTTATAACAGATCTTTGAGAAGAAATTATTTGGAGTGCTTAGAAACAATCTTGGCGAGGAGAAACTAAACATGTTAGTTTCTGAAAAAGTTGTTCCTGTTGCGGGTGACATTTCTATTGACAATTTAGGAGTGAATGATTCTGCTCTCCTTCAAGATATGAGGAGAGAGATTGACATCATTGTAAATTCAGCAGCCACGACAGAGTTTGACGAAAGGTAAGTAGTTCGAAACTATAAAGGAAAAAAAAAACAAACATAAAACAATTTTCATATATTTCTCATTTCTCAATTTAATAAAAATTCATATATTTATCAAAAGAGAAAAAAAACAATTTTCATTGCATGTTATTGAAAGATTAAGGTCCAAACAAACCTAAACTTTCTAAAACAAAATCAATTTTATATTCGTACAATTATGTGAATGTTCATGTGTTTTCATGTCAAGTCCAAATTACTAATGGATTTTTAGATTTTTTTTTTGTCAATAAACGGACCACAACATGCCGGTCCGATATCCCAGTAGCCCCACATATTTTTTTCACTCTGTGATGGAAGAGAGATGAACTTTGATGTTTGAAAATTGGTTTCGGAGACTTTATCATCGTGCTACAATATTCTCGACAGATTTTTAAATATTTAATTGGCCCATTTTTTAGTTTTCCACTAGACTTTTAACATATTATCGTAATATCAAATCATTACTGACTCCTTAGTAATGACAATAGATGATCTATTTTTATTTCTATATAAAAAAGATATGAAGTTGCACTTGGCATCAACACATGTGGAGCTCTCAATGTCCTCAATTTCGCTAAAAAGTGTTTTACACCGCAAGTGCTTCTCCATGTTTCCACCGGTGCGTCTTCTTAACCTTTTTAATAATAAAATTTTAATTCATGTCAACATTTTTAAATATGCTAAGAAAAAAAGTGTTGATAATGAATATTGTTACGATCCAAATCATTAACGTAATGAGCGAATACGCGGTAAGGGAGTCTATCCGTGAGCTGGCCTCACACCCAGGGATTAGGTCTAGTTCATCATTGACTTGGGTTTAACCCTTTTCTTTAACAAAAAAAAAACATAATGAGTGAAATATAAGCTTGACTTATCTTTGACTTAACTTGATTTAATGAGTGAAATCATGGTCGGTCATCAACACACATCCAAAAACATTTAAATGAGGTCTCAAATTTTTTTGAAAAATATTTAAGCACCTATTTTTTTATATAAAAACAATTTGTTCATATTTTATAGAGAAAAAGTGTGGAATAGAGAAAATTATAAAACTCATTACATATATTGTAATTCTTGAGAGAAGAGGTAAAAAGAGGAATGTAGTATTTTTTTCCATTTTGCAAAGTGTAGTATGCATTGTACATGGTCTCATTTTATAGCTTCATATTGGACCCCAGATATCTCATAACCGGTCCTGAATGAAATATAAGTTTGACTTAACTTCCAATCTATTATTATATAACGAAAATTTCCTTTAAAAATATTCAATTCCTGACATGGTCAGATGCCCTGGTCAAAAAGAATTAAAGTGAAAGTGTTAATGCATTTTCATCATGCAGTCTACCCATTTAGAAATTTGGTTTTCTCCAACATAGCTACATAGTGTATATATATGTAAATATACTATACATTATGAACTAAATACTTCTAACAATTCGAGTTTTGGTTTGTAGCTTATGTTTGTGGGGAAAGACCTGGACTTGTATTAGAGAAACCTTTTGATATGGGAGAGACTCTCAATGGGAACAACAAGGTGGACATAACTATGGAAACACAATTGGCAAAACATACATTGAAACAACTCATAGAACAAGGTCGTTCAGAAGAAGAAATTAAACAAGCCATGAAAGATCTTGGATTGGAAAGGTTTTGCCAAACTCTACCGAAAGTATGAATATGATGATCACATGAATCTTCCCATTTGCTAATGAATATTTTGGATTAATTAGGGCAAAACTTTATGGATGGCCAAATACATATGTCTTCACCAAAGCAATGGGAGAGATGCTTCTTGGATACTATAGAGAAAGTATGCCTATTGTCATCATACGTCCCACAATGATCACTAGTTCTCTCTCGGAACCATTTCCCGGTTGGATTGAGGGTTTAAGGTTTGTTATTGATCATTCCAATCTACTACTCCCTCCATTTCATAATATTTTGAATATTTTGCGCGTTACCGTTCGTCTAAAGACATGTCTTTTCCATTTCAACTAATATTTGTTCTTCATTAATGTTCATGTAGAACAATAGATAGTGTGATTGTTGCTTACGGAAAGGGAAAGCTCAATTTTTTCCCTGGTGATTTAAAGTCAGTTTTCGATGTGGTAAGTCCTATATCCTCTTATAAATCGAAACAATCAAGGTCTAGATTTGTATTAAAACTTAGAAATTACATGAAAACATCCTCACAGATACCAGTAGATATGGTAGCAAATGTTATGCTCGCGGTTGCGGCTGAACATGCTAGCCATATGATGAAGAACCATATAGTATACCATGTTGGCTCGTCTCGTCGCAACTCGATAACGTTTGAGCAAGTTCGTGACTTATCAGCTCGTTATTTCCTTAAAAGCCCTTTGGTCGGACACAACAAGTTGCCCATTGTCATCTCCAAATTTATGGTGATAAACCATATGCCTTTGTTCAGTCTCTACATGCTCTTGCATTATACATTACCACTACAGGTATATAATTAATACATTCTACTGTATAAGATTATCTATTTGTTTCTCAAATGTTTTGAGTTTTTTTGTTTTTTTATATTTTTAGATATTGCACTTGATTAGTATAATATGCCCATGGCGATATGGAGATGAGTATAGAGGCCAAAGCCGCAAAATGAAGATGATGATGAGAATGATAAAGCTATACACACCTTATGCTTTTTGCAAGAGCATGTATGTATAATTCTGAAATTTATATCTCTGAATCGACTTAAAACAATTTCATTTTTCAACATATATTTCTTTTCTACTAATTTATATGTTTATCTAGATGCTAATTATAGTTATTTTGTTATGCAGATTCGACGATGAAAATGTCAAGAAACTACAAAAAATCAGAGAGAAGGGGGCATCTTTCGACCCCAAATGCATCGACTGGGATGACTATTTTGTGAATACGCATATCCCAGGCCTTGTTACTCATGTACTCAGAAAATAATCTACAAATAAAAAGTATTGCAAAATCGATACAAATATAATACATATATATTAATAAATAAAAAGTTTTAACAATAATGTTTTAAGTTATATTTGGATTATCTTTTAAAAACATATAAGCCATATCTATATGCGTTAGTCGATAATGATAGATTGTACACCTAAAATCAATTGGTGTTACAAGGCATAAGAGTTTGTAATATAAGGAACATAGCATTATCTATAAACATATAACATTACGACCAAGCACAAGTTGTTTTTTCTTGAACACCTAACGACATTTAATCTCAACAGTTGATTATATTATTCATGAAAGTTTTCAACTTACTATTTTTTTGGCCTGACCCTTGTGCTTCTTCGAGCCTGTAGTTAGACAACAATAACAATACACAGGGTGAGAAAAAGAAATGATCTTTTTTCATAAATGATGAAACTTTTCTTGCTTAACCTTCTCCTTGAGATCGACGGGTGGAGGAGCTGGTCTGCAAAAGATTGGATAAGTGTGAACTTGGCGTATTTTCCACTCGCTTGATACTCAACAAGAGGTCCATTTGGAGTCTCTCGAGCCATAAAAGTGATGTAACACTTGATCCCTGCAGATTTTCTTGCGATAGCCCTCACAACATGATCCATTTTGACATCCGATCTCTAAAACATCAAAACATAGTTTGTCAATATACGACTTTCGACCTCAAAGAGATAGCAAAAAACAGGGGCAAAACTAACTAGCCTGTGTTTGGTTGAGCTTGTCAAGAGCCAATCCAACCATTCGCTCCATGTAGCCACGGGCGGTTCCATCGGGTGACTTCCAGCCAAATAGTGTATCATTCAAGTCTATCGGAAAATATCCAGTAATCATATCAGGTGGAACCCTCTCTGGATCCACCTCAAAACCCTAATTACATACATACAAACTCGATTCAGTCAGAATCCAATCAAAAGCCTATAGATTTACATTCCGTGGTCAAAACCCAACTTGATTCAATCAAAAAGTTTCTGTAGAAGCTAGAGATACATACCCTGGTCAAGTGAATCTGGCGCCTATAGTCAAGGGCGGGCTTAACACACTCAGGATCGGAGAATGCCTCAGCGAGTTCATCTTCCGAGTAAGAGAAGTAATCTTTTTCCTCGAAACTATCGTAACCCCACAATGGCTCTGTTTCAGGTTTGCTTTCAGAGTCTTCGGACACAACCATACTCGACTCACTTTCATCGCCTTCGTCTGATGACGACGCCGGAGCTTCTGCCTTGCGTTTTCCCAGGGATGGCGATCCAACGGTCGCCGTCGCTGTCAAAACGTCTTCCGTAACATCACCGGCATCGCTTGGATTGGGGGACATGATCAAACCAAACCCTAGATCGATCTAATGAAAAGGGGTTATTTATTTCGCAGGAAAAAAATGAATACAAAGCTTCTTATACTCAGATTGATAATATAATTTATAGTTTATACAAGGCTGAAAAGCCTTTTTGGCCCAAAATCTTTCAAGCCCAAAACGAAGAAAAAAATGAAAAAATTAGAGAACTTAAATGTTTAATTGTATTTTATTATCTTTTTAAGCAATAAAAATACTAATGAGAAGATATATATAATAAAAAGATTAATTTACAGAAATACACATAAAAGGAAAAGAAATTTTACATTTACACCTGTCTTTTAATGGTTCTCAAATATACACCTCAAATATTAGGGTTTAGGGTTTAGGATTTAAGGTTTAGTGATTAGGGTTTAGGGTTTAGCTATTAGTGTTTAAAGTTTAGGAATTATGGTTTAGGGTTTAGGGTTTAACGTTTAGGGTTTCTTTTAGTCTAGGGGTATAATAGTTTTTTTTCATTAAAAAGGGATAAAAATAAAAAAATTTCAAACAGGGGTATTTTTGAAAAACAGACAATACAAAGGTGTATTTTTGTAAGTCTCCCTAATAAAAATACATATAATATATCTATATTATTTAATTAATGATAATAAATAAATTTTGAAAATGAGTTTTATTGGAGAACATTTTAGTTATTAATTTCTTTTCAAACACAAAAAATATCGTTTTTGCCTTAGTTTTTTAGATGTTTATATTTTATCTTCTTTTTTAAGGAAAAATAGAGGATTTAGTTTCATTTGTTAGTTTATACTAAATAAAAAAATTATTTTTTAGTAAAAGCTTTCTAATTTTTTTGAATTTATTTGTATTGAACAAAACGAATATGTGCAATATTTAAAAATTTTAGATTTTTGAATATGTTTAGATTTTATTTGGAATAAACCAAATTGAAAATTTATTCATGCATTAAAGAAAAAATTATAAATAAATTCAAAAAAAAAGAATAAACCAAGTAACTTTTTTTAAAGGTTATCGCACTATACTCAAAATTAGTCTATGAAACCAATACTAGGAGTTTTAAGTTTGTGAGACTTACAAAAATACACCTTTGTTTTGTCTGTTTTTCAAAAATACCCCTGCTTGAAAAAATTTTATTTTTACACCTCATTTTTAATGAAAAAGACCATTATACCCCTAGACTAAAAGAAACCCTAAACGTTAAACCCTAAATCCTAAACCATAATTCCTAAACTTTAAACCCTAATAGCTAAACCCTAAACCCTAATCACTAAACCTTAAACCCTAAACCCTAAACCCTAATATTCGAGGTGTATATTTGAGAATTATTAAAAGACAGGTGTAAATGTAAAATTTCTTTTCCTTTTAAGTGTATTTCTGTAAATTAATCTTTAAGTTTTAGCAACATAAAATTGATTTTGAGTTGTAAGCTTATAATTTAACGGTTATCAAAAATATATTTAATTGTAAAAGGTTCAACAATTTTTTATGTTTTATCTTTTGATATCAATTATGATATTGCATTCTAGAAAGTGTAATAAATATACAAAACACTGTTAAAAAACCTTAAACTGTTGTGACTACGTTCATGAAAATTTGATAAGTACCATCATATACACAAATAAATAAGAATAACTTAGTTAGAATTATGTACTACCTTAAAATAATCTTTACTTGTGAGAAAAGAAATGTTAAGAAGTTATCAAAAGAAAGACTTAAATTTTGATGCTTTTCCGTGCAACACAAGCTAACTTTAGAAATCCAACAAAAGAAGTCAGGCTCAGTTTTATAATTGCTAATTCCTAAAAGATAGATAAAATGCATGATTGATCAAAAATGGATCATCATCAACCAAATAACTGGTCACCAGTGGCATAAAAGATGAAGATTGGACAATCTTCATCGATGATATGAGCCTTCCTAAACCATTAAAACCCCATTTCTTTCCCAACTATTCTGACATATGAAGAAGCAGAACCAACGCTGGATCATGTCGTACGAAACATTTGTTTCAAATTCCCAAACTTTTCGAATTAACATATAGTACGACCGACCCTAAACCGAAAAAAAATTACATATAGAATTCGGCCCCCAACAGTGTATAAGTTTATAGCCCCTCGAATTTCAGGGGTTAGTGAAGAAGAATTGTCCATCTCCAGTGCGTCCAAAGCCAATGATGATGAGAGCTGAGTATATAATATATTGTGTGTGTTGACACTTTCTCTTGATGTTAAAACTTGGTGACACCATTTGAGTTGAGCTGGATCAACAGTTTCATAACAAAACGAAGAAACAGAACAAAAACAATCCCATTTTGCAACTGTAGAGGCACTTGGTTCATTCAAAAGTTTAAAGAACTTTGAACCTAAAAGTAGCTTTTAGGTACTGTGCAAATCTATTCTTACACATCAAAATGCTTCACACAGCGGCAGTTCTATAGTTGATAAGTTTCCTTGTAATTCAAGAAAACAGCCCACTTCTACTACTACATTCGTCACTGCAAAACCTACTAAAGAAAACATGAAATACCAAAAACCTCCTTCCATGGCTTCTCGCCGCCTAAACCGCAAAAAAGCAACGGCTATCTCCATCTGTATCTACTCTGGTTCGACGTCAACTATCTCAGTTCCCTTCTCCTCGTACTTCACTTCCACTAAGAACCTTATACTCGTCTGCCAAAGTAGAACAGATGTTTTAATAACCCAAGGCTGTAGAACGAATCAAGTACAAACAAATCCGACTATGTACCTGTTTCGGATCATAGACTGCATACTCGTTGTACTCGAGAGGACTGTCTTTATGTTCTGATGGAACTAATCGTCCACAAGGAACCTTTATGTCATCTCTCCACATGAAATGCTCCGACTCTTCGGTTTTCTTCCTCCCTAACCCTTTCACTCCAATCTTCTTCTCTTCTAATGTCTTTGTGTCCTCTGGTGGACTTGTGAATTCTCTGACTTCTTCACCAAGCGACGCAACGGCTAATACAAGAAACCCTTCTGGTCTATCCACCGCCGTGAAGCCATACCTTGCTGCTTCTGCAGCCGCATCTGAACACACTATCGCTCTCCCAAACTAATCCCAAAAAGCACCACGATGAACATTACGATTCATACACATGGTAGAAATGCGACTAAAGAAGAACACTTTATATTACCATATAACCAGGGACCGGTAGTGAGCAGACAGCAGGTAAGAACCCTTTGTAGATGTGTCTCAACAGATTCGAGCTCCTAGAACCTATGAGAAAGAAAACACCAAAGACTAGTTTAACTGAAACTGAAAAAGGGAGAGAACAATACTCCCGGAGATTCACTTCTTACCACACCACAAAAGGACTTTGTTTGGTAACTTCTTGATGTCATCTAATGAAGGAATTGCATCAGATTCAACCGCAAAAACATTCTCCACTGACACACCATACTCCTGAAACAGAACCATAACTCATCATTATAGTCAAATTATCTGAAAACATTTGTTAAGTTCATGACGAGATATGAAGGCTTACAACGTCAGAGACTTTCACAGGCTCATAAGTAGTCTCAAGGTACTTCACAATCATCTTGTAATCTTCAGACTCTTTGTCTATCAAAGAGATCTTGCAGCCAAGTTTGTTGTACCGATCAGCCAACGGGTCACCGAGTGTGTCTCCTCGCATGTCCCCTATCAAACGAGAGGCTGTGTTTATGTCCCGCACCGTCTCAAAAGCAGACGCCGCCTGCCAAACATGGATCCGATGTAATAAAACATCAATGCAGTGACAAACACCACACAAAAACAGAGAAAATATTAAACTACTCACGTGGTCCGCGAGTTCATGGAAGTCGTGTAAACGCATTGGCCTTGTGCTATGCATCAAAGAGAACCAACGTGAGCTAAAGTCTGCCCACATCGCCACAGCTTTCTGACCTGTCTCCTTTGTTGTCTTGAGCTTGTTGACAAACTCCAACAATACCTCTTCACCTGAAGAAAGCAGAGCAACCACTGAAGTCAAAATCCTAACTTATACAGCAAGAAACAATACTGATGATAGTGAAGATACTAGTGCACTAAGCCTCACATCGTTTCAAGTGGATGTCGGTTAGCATTCCCACAGGCAGATCAGGCGGATCTAGACCGAGCTCCATCAACGCATATCTGCAAGAAAACACCGAAACATTCATCACCAGCAGAGTTAAAGAATTTCTTGAGTAACAAATGAAGGCTGTGACAAGAGAACAATACTTATAGATTTCTTGACTACACAGAACTTTAATGAAGTTCGCAACAAAGGAGTCGAGTTTGCAATGAGAAGCAGCAACACCAAGCTGCCTTAGACCGAGCGCACCACTTCTCACTTCGATTCCATCATCCTGCAGAATCAACCAAACATTACAAAACAACACAACAGACGGTTCACAAAAGAGTTAAGAGACTTGAGTCGCAAGGTACAAGGTTTTATACCATATCAATTGGAAAAAACTTATGTGGCTTCTTCTCAATCTTCTTCTCACGTTCCCACGGCTCAAATTCATTCCCTGTTACTTCTTCAAATAGCCTCGCAAACTCTTTAATCGCAGCCTTCTCGTCCTCCCACTCCTCGAGCCGCTCTTCTGCGTTAGGATCATCTCCTACTTTTCCTTTCTTGAAGTACATATTCAAATTACTATCAGGCACTGTGATTAGCTGCATAATACAATACCTACAAAAAACCATGAGGGTAAGAACAACAACATACAATCTAAAAGAGTACTAAAAATGGCAATGGTGTTTCGGTATCATACTCGTTACGCCCTTTTCCTAAATCGCATAGCGAGAAGGCACAATTATACAAGAGACCATCTTTCTCTAAGATCTTTCCTCCTTTCTCCTCAAGTTTTGCGTCCTTGTAGACTCCTCTTTTCCCATACATTTTAAGCTACAAAGACTCAAAACACAAATCAATACCTTCAAGTTACATATCCGATTTGAGATCAACGTTACAGTTTAATCGATACCTCAGCTGATAAAGATTCAAGAGCCTCCTCGCTTGGATCTTGTTTATCCCATGGGATTCCTTTTCCTTCCACAGAAAGATCACTAACTACATCATAAGCTTCAAGTGGCTGAGCTTCTTGCTTCTCCACACTATCGATCAACCAAGCTTCACTAACAACCGGTATACCTTGTTCCCTTGAGGCACAAGTAAACATCACATAGGTTAAGGTTTGAAAGAAAAACTTAAACAAACGAGTTCTACTACAAGCCCTAAAGACCCTTACATTGCCTCCACTAGCTTTGACGAACCGCCACGTTCTCTTTCAGCCGGAGAAACCACTAAACACGTCACACCTTGAACAGAGTTGGAGACTTTCCCACCATGTCTCTCAATCTTGTTTCTCCAATATTGCTACAACAACAGAGAAGAGGGAGAAAACAAAAACTCTTGAAACGTACATAGCAAGAAAGCACAATAAAGACCACAACAAAGTCATAGCTACGTTACGTGTGTTCTCGTGAGACGTCCCATGAGAGATATCATCATTCCCACAAAAGGTTTTTCAGCAGAGCTTAACTCTCTTTTAGGTCTAGTTTTCGGATCTTGATGTTTCTTGATTAACTACAAGAAATATGAACAGCTCAGTGCAAGAACAACAAGAATCTAGAAACAGAGACTTTGAATCCTTCACATACATCTGATATAGCCGAGTTCATTACTGAATCAGGAACTTTCGTTGGCTCTTCTTTTCTAGGAGGATTTTTCGTGCTGAACACGCAACTACACCACTCACTAATCTCACCTCCACAGACAAATCTCTTTTCTTTGTCGCAAATCAAACTTCCACCACATAAAGGACATTCATCTAACACCCCATAAAACAACAAATCTTGGCTGCTCAAGAACACAAAAGAAAATTCACTAAAGAAAATTCTAAAATCATTATAAAATAACAACTTGTTATGAACCACGTACACTTACCATTGAGCTAGCAAGATCTCTTCAGAAGCAGAACAATCTTGACCGTTGGCTTCAAGAACTTCTTTAATCTGATCAACGGGCAGATTTTCTTCAACCGCTTTGCAAAACTCGTTATACTCCGACGACGACGTAGCATCTCCGGCTGATTTACCACCGTCAATAGAACCGTCGTTATCGTTCTCCTCCGGCTTCGCTTTCTTCTGAGACTTTTCAGCTTCTTGAAGTTTACCTTCTGCTTTGTGTTTCCCTCCAGCCATATGAGCGTGAGATCTTGTCTCGTGCACCTTCATCGAGCACAAATCTTTAAACACTGTGGTCTCAAGTTTTGATTTCCACTTTTAGAGAATCTCTCTTTCGTGTGTTTTGTGTTTTTGCTTTCCTTTTGATGAGCTAATTATAGAAAGACGAAAGGTCCTTTGTACTAGCGGTGCAATGAGATTGCTAGTGTGTCTTCTTTACAAGACAAACAAGTGTTGTTGAGCATGTAGGGATTCGCCACGTGTCCGCTTAAGCTATTTTTCTGACGACAGGTGGTTTTGTTCTCAAGTTTGGTCTTTGTTTTTCAATCTCTCTCCCTGTTGCTATCTTCAGTCTTTTTACTTTTGTGACGTGTCACTGTGTCGGTGTTTCTATGGCTATTCAATTTACTTTCTTTTAAAAGTAAGCTCTTATCTTCTGTAGTTCAACCGTTAAAATTTTAAAAAACGACTGCAAAGACGATATTTGATTGGCATGACAAGATTTTCTATAAACATATCTTCATTAATATACAATAAATTGCGCATCTTTGGAAGATCGATTCTTTAACCTTTTAATGTAGAACATTAATTAACTCTTGATCAACCACCGAACCAAAGAGATTTCTACAAATTTAGTTTTGTTTGGAACTTCATTTGATAATCTTTTTTTTTTCATCTAAATATTCTAAGCAACCGATATATTTATTGAAATGGCATTGCTTAGATGAATTTCAAATTGTTTGACTTTTTTTTTATAACATCCATAAAACCGAAAATAGCAATATTGTTTATATTTTAATCTTAATTTTATTACAAATAATGAGTTACAACTTATACGGTTAAAATGAACAGTTTCACGGCCCCACGATGCAATTTTTCTGGTAACACTTGATGTAAAAACTTTTAAACCCTTGACCACTAAATCAAAGTTTCTACGATTATGTGATTTCTTTCAAACAAGATATTCACCAAATTGATATTAGATCGAAATCAAGGCTACTCAAGTGAGAAAATGCTTTGTTATTAAATTTCGGTTCTTACCCAGCTGAACCGACTAAACAATTTAAATTACATTGAACCGAAAGGAGAACCGAAAATGTCATACCGGTCAAAGCCGGGTAATTGATGACGTCATCAGAAGAAGCAATAAAATGAACGTAGGTAGGAGAATAGCCCAGACTTAAAAGTGATTTCTTTTTCTTCCTCTTTGATCTTAACCACCGCACAAAGCTTGACCTCGCCGGAAAATTTCCCGGTGAGAGACTTTCAAAGCTTTGGGCACTGTTCGATCTCACGCTTGGATTCTCCGAAGCTTCATAAGTTCAAGTTAGTGTTTTGGGTTCTTATCCGTGATTCTAGGGTTTTGCCATTTCTTGCCGGAATTCGGGTGAATTTTAGGGTTTCGAGTTTATATGTCTTGATTCACGCCTTAGGATTTGATGCAAAGCTGCGAAATTTTTCATCAATTGTTGATAATAGGGATTTATTTGGGTCCTCCAATGAAGTAATTTCGCCAGTAGAGTAAAGAAGTAATCTGCTTTAGTGTTAGCTATATGATTCACCTTACGAAGCTTCTTGTTCCTCAGCTTCTTTAAATCGTTAAGATAGTCAGTGTGTTGTGTTGGGTTGCATACGAGTGACATTTACTGTGTTTCAGGATTTGCGAAAGATCCCTTTTCCTGATTTCTTGTTATGGATGTTGATTTTCTTGTTGCAGGTTTTGAGTGGCTTTTAGAGTGAAAGCAAAGGCATAATGTTAGGTTCTGGTAACAATTTAAGCAGCAGGGGAACCATAGGTTTGTCATCTGATGCACCAAATTTGTCACAAGTCTTACCATTGGAACCGATTAGATTAGGCCATCAAAACTATACTCGTTCGGGAGAGCTTAAAAGGGTCCTCGGTGTTCCAAGTAGGGCTTCATCAGAAGAAACTTCTTTTGGGATGTCACATCCCAATTCCAAACCTTCTCCTCCTGTAGCAACAGAGGAGCTCAAGCATTTCAAAGAAAGTGTGCAAGATACTTCCAGAGAGGCTGGGTATGGATTTTGTTGCTTTCTTTCATAAGTTGTGATGTGACTGATAGTGATTCTGCTTTGTAAACATCTGTTTGTTGTGACCGTTGAGGAATCAAAGGTGCATATAATTTGGCGTAGGAGTTTTAAGGTTTCTTTCTCTTGGTATTCAATTTTATAGTATAGTATGGTGTATACTAGAAGGAGCTCGTATTCTTTATTTGTTATTTTTTATTAAGCGTTACTAAAACCTGGTGTTCCATGTAGGGATCTAGCAAAGAAACTAAGTGAATCCATTTTCAAGTTGGACAAATATGCGGAGACATTAAGCTCAAAGAAACGGCGGCGAAATGATATACCAGCTGGTGAGAGAATGGACGCCGCGAACTTTGAAAAGGTCAGAAACCTGGCTCCAAGAGCACATGACAGCATGGCTCAAAGATCAGAGGAAAGAAGAAAGATGTTTGGATTGAACAAACGTGTTCGTACGGCAGCAGGAGATGTGCGGGTTTGTATCTTAATCCCACTTTAGATCTATAAGATGTTTCCTTGACATTTGTCCGTTTGTTCACCTCTCACATCATGTTTCGCGTGTTCTGGGATCTTTATAGAAGATATGGATTTGAATATTTTGTTCAATTAGCTTGTTCCGAAAGCTTTTAGTATTTGATGTGTGATGTACCCCGCCTATTATTACTTTCAGGGGGATGGTAGAACTTCTACTCTTGCACGGCAGCAGGTTATAGAAAAGGGCCCTGATTCACCTCCAAGTGTTTCTGGAGAAACAGTTCGAATAGAAGAGAAGATACGCAGATTGCCTGTTGGTGGCGAAGGATGGGACACAAGAATGAAAAGGAAACGGTCTGTTGCTACTCTAGGGAGCAGAGTTATGAATCCTGATCAACGTGTCATGCAGCCAAAGCCAACGGCTGACTCTAAGTTGCGTTCTTGTGATACCCAGAATTACAGGTATTCTTTGAGGATGTAAGATTAGTAACTTTGATACTTATCCCTTTTGGTTAGTTAAAGTGAAACTTAAAGGTATCCGTACTTATAATACTGAACACCGTTTGAGGATATTATACCCTATTTTCTATTCCAAGGACCATAAGTGAGTCTAAAAGAGAAGAATGTTGCGTTTGTTGACTCTCCATGAGTTTTTATTGCCAGAGATTGTCAAGTTACTCACTTAAAATGGATTTCATCTTGAATTTTGTTCCAGTCGATCATAGCAAAATGATTTGTCGTGTTGGATACTGTGGAATTATCATGTACTGTTGTATATATAGTTTTCTGGATTGATCCTTCTTGCATAACTTTCTTCTCAATGAAAACATAAACGTAGCGATTGTTGCAGACTCAAATCTTCCACCGGGGTGAGCGGGATTAATAGAATGGATGCTTCATTTGAGCCCGACAGTCCAGGTATGGGTGCATCATCCAGGAATGAATTTGAGACTGTTTCCCTTGCAAGGGACCGGTCAGTACTTGCTGAGCAGAGGCTGGCGAAGGGAAACAATAAGTGAGCAGATGCCTCAAACCTTTTGTTTCAGATTTTGCTTAATTTTAAACCGCCAATTGTTTATGTGGCTGAGATTTGCATAATTGTGCATATCCAGGAGAAACGTACAGGATGATAGCCCCACAAACAGTTCTACTGCAATATTGAAAGGAAAGATTTCTAGGGCTTCAAGATCAGCAGCCGTTATGGGTGTTGATTCTTCATCCAAAGTTGAGTCCCCATCCGGAGTGCTACAAGGTTAGGACAGTCTTAAGTGTTGTCTAAATACACTATCTGTAATGTTTATGGGAAATAATCTGAAGCTTCCATTGCCAGCAGGTTCATCTGCACATCCAATGGCTCAATGGGTTGGCCAGAGACCGCACAAGAATTCTCGAACAAGGAGAACAAATGTTGTTTCACCCGTCATAAAGCAAACTGAAAGCAAGATCTCAGCTCAAGGTTTTGCATCATCTGACTTTAGCCCTAGAGCATCTCCTGGAACCATCGGGCCACTCTCAGTTGTTGTTGGTAGCCCTTTAAAAATGAAAAGGGAGTTGAAGAACGCGTCATCGCCATATGGGTTATCTGAAAGTGAGGACTCGGATGCTGGAGACAACAAAACAAGGGAGCGTGCTTTTGCGAGTGGTGACTTGTTCACAACTCCTAAAACAGGGTCACTGTTACTTCCTATAAGGAAGAATAAGATTCAATCTAGTCATAAAGGAGGTGGCACATGGAAGCAAGGAAAGAGTGAAAATGTTTCGTCTTTGACAACTCATGGCTTTCATCCTATCATGGTTAAGTCAGAGAATCTACCGGCAGCGAAGCCTCTCAGGATTGCTTCAGATAAGAATAGAAGGTGATTTGTGCCTAATTGAGCTATTTTGCTTGCCCGTTTTAACTTGAAAAGTACATGAGACCAATTGTTTTACCTCCTCTCTCTCTCTCTTGACAGTAAATATGGGCGTCCACCAGCAAAAAAAGTAAAAGATCGTAAATCTTCTACTCGTCTTGCCTCAAAGTCAAGTACTCCTTCAGATATTACAGGTGATTCTTTTCTTTTGGCATTTCTAGTTCCAATCTATTATTACATTCACGGTTATCAGATTGTATTACGAAAGCATTTAGTGGGAAGTGCTATTCATATCCAGAACGTGATTTACCCTGAATATTGAGGTTGGGTAGCTTAGCTCTTGGTCAGTTATTTTCATTTGTTCAAACGGAGGTATTTATTTATAGGGTAGGATAGGGGTGGTAGTTGGATGTAATCTCATGTAAGCTGTGTATGATACAATAAAGAGCATCTGTGTTTTTGATGATGTAATCTCATGTAAGATGTATTTTTGGCTTTCAGGTGAATCTGATGATGACAGAGAAGATATTTTTGCAGCAGCCAATTCTGCTCGGAAAGCAGCAAGTATTCATCTTTCCATATGTCTTGTCTTTCACGTTTTATAATCTTGCTCTTACTACAAATATCATTTTGTAGATCTTGCTTGTTCGGGTAAGTTTTGGAAGAAGATGGACCACATCTTTGCTGCTGTCAATGCGGACGACATGCAAAACATGAAGGATCAGGTATTATTCGAGATATTATAATATATCATATTTGACTTCTCTCTTGGATTCCAACTCCCATTAACTTCTTACTTACAAAAAACAGCTGAATTTTGCGGAAGAACTTGATGAATCACTGTCAGAGGCAATCTCAGATGGTTATAACATCATGGTAAGTTGCACGGTACACTTCTACAACAATGTCTAGTTTCACACACTCTGTTTTATTCTGCATGTAGCATGAATGAGACTTCATTCTGTCTCAGGGTGTCAAATTGCCAAAAGCACCACATTGCCGGGGTGAGGGAATTGTTAGCTACTCAGGTGCAGCCTCAACATTTATATCTGATCTTTCATTCGAGAGATTGGACATGAGAAAGTTGAATGAGAGCAATCCATTGTATAAGAGGGTACTTTCTGCTTTAATAGAGGAAGATGATGGAGAAGTTGTACAGTTCAATGGAGAAAAGAATTTGTCTCTTCATTATGGTAGTGATGATTCTCACAGTGGTTCATGTACGTATATTGACACGGAGTTCAGAGAGAGAGACAGAACGGAATTTGAAGTAGAATCAAGGGGGGATTTTCAGACCCCAAAGAGCTTGTTTGACAGATTTTCCAGCGAGAGGAGTGTTGTGTCTAACCCTCTCAGAAATGGTAGCATGTCTATATCTGCCCACAGCAATGAACAGTGGATTGGGGATGATGATCTTTCACATTCGGACGCTGCACTTGGCATTGAGACGTATTCAAATAGTCTGGGCCAATTGCAAGCTAGGGAAGTGAACATTCCAAACTTCCCAGTATCTGACACCCAATATCAGCTTTTGTCTTTGGATGAGCGACTTCTTCTGGAACTGCAGAGCATTGGTGTGTTTCCTGAGACAATGGTAAGTTTTTTTGCAGGCAGTCTAATCTGTCAATATCTTGAGCTAAAGGAAAGCATGTATGGATTGCCCCGGCTTTTTTACTGATTTCAACCTTTTTTTTATCACAGCCTGATTTGGCTGAAGAAACTATGAGCACAGATGTTATGGAGTTAAAGGAAGGCATTTATCAGCAGGTGAAGGCAATCTAATGCTTTACTTCGTTTGTGTCACTAGGAAGAGTTTTTGTCTGCTTCCCGATTGAAATTTCATCTTTGGCGCGTAGTAACCATCCTCATATTCTCTTTGACCAATAATAGATCCGAACCAAGAAGAAAAAGCTGGAGAAGCTCAATATTACCATCCAGAAGAGGAAAGATGTCGAGAAAAGGTTGGCTTTGGCTTTTTCAGATTCATTATGTTTTAACTTACGTCGTTATTTTTGCTAAGATTTTGAGCTTTAAATGCAGGAAAATTGAGCAACTTGCTATGGACCACCTTGTGGAAACAGCTCACAGGAAAAGAATGGTAATAAACTAGTGAATCCCTACATTTTATCAAAATCGACTTGAACGAATGATCGTAGGATGAGATTCATATGGATTACACCAATTGTTGATGTTGATCTGAAAACAGGCATGCCGTGGAAGTAAAGCAGCAAAAGTCCACAAGGTCACAAGACAAGTGGCGTTGGCGTTTATTAGGCGGACAGTTGCAAGGTGTCGCAAGTTCGACGAAATTGGACTTAGCTGTTTTTCTGATCCTGCACTCCAAGACATCTTGTTTTCTTCTCCTAGCAACGATGCAAAATCTTCAGAAAATGGCGGCTCGGGAACAGCCAGTAACACGCTCAATGAACCTTCTAACCATCAGGCTGAGGCCAAGGGTTCAGGTACGCAAAATCTGAACCTTACGTGTTAATTCCATAATGGATCTTTCTCAAATCATTTCTTTGACTCTTCACCGTCTCCATGATTGTCGTTTGATGGAATTGTTTGACAGTGGTAACACTTAAAACATTGTTATCATTAAAGCTGAGCTACTTGGTGTTTTTGTAGGTGCAGTGTCTAGTACAAAGAGGAGAGAAGCATTGGTAGATGATGTTATTGGATGCGCTTCATCCAAAGTCACAACGAGCATAGACAAGAGAGAGGACGGGTTCAGGAACAAGAACAAACCGAAAGCCAAAGAAAAGAACAACAATGAAAACGAATCAAGATCGACAACTCACCCAACAGGTCCAGCAGGGAGAGGAAACCGGGGAGATGTTGCGGTTGAAGAGGAAGCTCCAATAGATTTCACGAAATTAGCGTTCCGGGATATAGAGGAAATAGATGAGCAGGCAGATATAGGAAACTGGTTCGAAGGACTACAGGATATTGATACAGCAGGGCTTGATGAGGTTCCTATGGATGATCTCTCTTTTCTGTTTGGATAAAAAAAGCAGAAGGAGAGAGGAAGACACATTTTGACTTGAGAAAATTTGGTCTGACGCATATACCAACCAACAAAGCATTTGTTGTTTCTCTCTATAATTTTTCATATGATTCTTTTTAGTTGTTGTTTTTAACTTGTTGTATATGATAAAAGATTTGTATTTAATATATTGAACTATGATTTATAATTTAGGGGTGGGCAAAAAAAAAACCGAACTCGAAAACCGAAACCAAGTCCGACTCTAATAAAAATATTTCGGGTATTCGAAAAATCAATACTACAATTATATAATTAAATAAACTGGTTAATTTTAGATTTAATATCCAAATATATATAAAATTTCGTAAAATATCATGAGTTATTTAAATATTCGAAAAAATATCTAAACAATAGCTAAAAATACTTGAAATACCGGAAATACTGAAAACATCTATTGTTTTTTTACCCAAATATATGAACCAACCAATTTTCAAGTGTAATTTTAGGTATTGAATCATACGTTTTTCAAAGTAATATATCTATTATTTTTATTTTCAAAATTTTTCATTTTTTCATAATTTAAATAACTCGAACCGAATCCAAAGATCTGAATCAAAATTTATAAATACCTAAATGGAACAACTTCTAACTCCGAAAACCCGAATCTCGAATAAAACCGAACGGAATCCGAACTAATACATTTATGTCCACTCTGATTTAAATATTTTAGCTCGAAATATAAATCCTAAAATTTTGTTTATATCATAACTCGTTCCAAAAAAAAACATTTGATGAGAAAAGCTGACGTGTCATGTGACATATGTCAATAAATAAATGGGCCTAAATAGATATATTGGGCTTTAATTATTTAGAGTAATATGGGCTTTAGGGTTTTTCCTCATCTTCTTCCTCCTCCTTTCTCTTCTTATAAAGTTTCAGACAAACTCTTTCTCTTGCCGTCTCTTCTCCGATCTTTCAACAGGTAAGTCTTCCTCTTCTTCTTCATCCTTTGTTTAGCGCCGCCGTCTGATTTTCCCGTCAATTTTAGAATTTTCTTTACATTTCTCGGAAACCCTAAAAATATCACCTTTTTACGTTCGTTTTCAGGAGGCAAAGCGACGAAATGAGGTTTGTATTCTCGAATCGATTTTACCCTTTGTTTCAATTGATCTCTGGAATCGAATTGATTAGTACAAATCGTAAGGGAACGTAAGTGGGAAATGATCTTCATCTTCTTTGTGTTTTGGGTTTGGCTTTTGTTGAATGATGTAGTAAGCTTCAGAGTGAAGCCCTTAGAGAGGCAATATCAGCCATTGTTACTCACTGTAAAGAGACAAAGCCACGCAAGTTCACTGAGTCTATCGAACTCCAGATTGGTCTTAAGAACTATGACCCACAAAAGGACAAACGTTTCAGTGGATCTGTTAAGTTGCCTCACATTCCAAGGCCAAAGATGAAGATTTGTATGCTCGGTGATGCTCAACACGTTGAAGAGGTTAGCTACATTGTTGTGTTTCTCTGAATGATGTTTATGGTGAAGTAGTATGTAAGTATGAACAATGGGTTTGTTGTTTGCTTTAGGCTGAGAAGATTGGGTTAGACTCAATGGATGTTGAAGCTCTTAAGAAGTTGAACAAGAACAAGAAACTTGTTAAGAAACTCGCCAAGAAATTCCATGCTTTCCTTGCTTCTGAATCTGTCATTAAGCAGATTCCTCGTCTCCTTGGGCCCGGTCTCAACAAAGCAGGCATGTTTAAAGCATAAACTTTAATCATCTTCCATCGGTTGTGTCTCTCGATATGATTCTGATTTATATGATGTTCTTGACGATTTGGAATGATGAAACAGGAAAATTCCCGACTCTTGTTAGCCACCAAGAGTCTTTGGAATCCAAAGTGAATGAGACCAAAGCAACTGTGAAGTTCCAGCTTAAGAAGGTTCTGTGCATGGGAGTTGCTGTCGGGAATCTTTCAATGGAGGAGAAGCAGATCTTTCAGAATGTGCAGATGAGTGTTAACTTCCTTGTTTCACTCCTGAAGAAAAACTGGCAGAATGTTAGTAAACTTTGGATTTTTCTCGATCATCTTCTTTACACATTTGTTTCCGTCTCAAATCCGCGAATTTTGTGTTTGCAGGTAAGGTGCTTGTACTTGAAGAGCACAATGGGTCCACCAAACAGGATTTTCTAAGAGATTTTATCTCAAAGCTTCCCTTAAGGTATCAACAGAGAGTGAGTTTGATTTTCTTGTTTGTCTTTAAGCCTTACTTGGTAGGGATCAAAGATTTTGTTTAAAGACAATTTTGTTTCAAATTATTGCTATTATTATTAGTTGTTTCTTTCACCATTTAAAGTTTATGAAGTTTTATATTTATGCACATTAACAAGCAAGCAAGACATACATTGGATTATCCCAAAACTTTATTATTACAACTGATTAAAACTATAGAGAAGCCACTAAACAATAATGTCTTATATCAGATAAACAAACTTTATAATATCTCACTGATAACTAAAATTGTCTTTCTTGGCTCAATTTAATTAGATTCACTTTAACAACAAAGCATGAATAAGTATGTCTTTTTAAGTCTTAACAAACTCACATAATGAGAAATCATGGTATGCCAATGATTGGCAAGAAAGGGAAAAAGCTAGCAGGTGGGAATCCAAAACCTCCTGTCCCCGGAAAATCGACGGTTTTCGAATCTCCGATCATGTTTCCGACGATATCACTTGTCGGTTTGGGGCAAGAGAGAAAGAAAGAAAGTGGGTTCGAGGTAGTAAGAGCTTTGGGATCATGTTTGGAGTTAACCAATTCAGAGACTAAGTTGTGTTTGTAACCATAGAGTTGCTCAGGACCTCCTAAGAGCTTTGCAAGACAATTCTTGAAGTGTTTTTTGTCGGTGTTCGGAAGAACTGATTGGAAAGATCCGTCTGAAGCTGCCATTGAAGTTATCGGTTTCTTCTCGCCGTCGCACTTAAGAAGAATCTTAATGCCTGGAGAGAAAAAGAAGTTAAATACAACTCAAATGGTTTAGATATCAAGAAACATAGTCTAGATATAAACTCTCCCTTGTAATAAACACATTTTAACTAAAAGATGTTGGAATCAAAGTGATTAGCTAGTAGAAAAGAGTAGACCTGAGAAGTCGAAATCGCGGTGGCAGTCAAGGCAAGAGACTTTTCCGCGGACAAGCGAAGAAGAAACCGAGAGCTCCAAGTTGGAGAAAGCGGCCAAAATGAAAAGGAAGAATACTGAAAAAGTTGCTTGCTTCGCCATTGATGATTAAGCTCAAAATTTTAAAAAAGCAAAGAGATTTATGGATTTTTATGGCTTTAGATATCTTCTTGTTTGAGTGAAATGTGAGGAAATGTATGGAGGCTTTATATAAAACTAAAGGAGTCAATCATTGGTGGTTGGCTTTTACATACTTTTGGATTTCTTCTGTATTAACGGTTCTTTAAATTCATCCACCTTTATTTTACTTTTTTGTTGCTGAAATTGTATATATTCAACCTAACAACTTGTTTGATTTCTATTACTTATGAGAATCAATTCCAAAGATAATTTTTCACTGGACAAATCTTTTATCTATTTAATCTCATCACCAAAACTAACGGTTCTGTTTGCACCTAGTTGGAGATTTCCCATAAGTTTGTCTTCGTTAATCTGTAAGCATCTGAAGGGAATCGATCCCCATTATTCCCTAGTGTAGAAAGTACTAGTGAACCATTTTGTCAACCACTGAATTTAGAGGACTTCTACAACAACAAAAAAACAATTTGTTTGATTCAAATAATTTATATATAAACACCACATGTGTAGCAACTTACTACGTAAAATACCACTATTATATATTTTTCATGGACACAATTTTTACTTGATTTTCAGTTCTTTAATTAGAAACAAATATCAATAAGTACTGATTCTGATATCTAATCTAAGACAAATGGATCTTGTGTGTCAAAACTTTTTGATTTATGCAGACTAATAGCTAGATTTGATCAATCCTTTAGACTTTAATATACTTTTAAGTTATGATAGATCGGGCAGAAAATAATATTTTCTTAATTACTTCATACAAAGTATTAAATATTTATTAGAAAAAATGTCTTACTCGAGTAGTTTAATATTCACATTTTCCATTGGAATTCGACTACAAACTCACTTTACTCCACGTTGTAAGAATGGATTATGACTTTGGGTTTTTATTAACGACCTAATTTTTGTCAAAAAGGTCTTAGATATTCGTTAAACACACATTCATTCTTTTAAAAAAAATCAATATTCTTAATTGTCCCATATTTAAAATTCTTAAATATTCATGTTTATATTATTATTAAACAATCTATTGCTACTCAATTAATCATCCAACAACTTATATACATCATTCAGTGTTGTGTACGTTTTTTAAGTTATCATTCAACCTTATAAACTTGACTCACTATATATTAATCGTGCCAACTACATTTATATTGTATTAAGTAGAAACAACATATAGTTAACAGTTTCTCACCATCTTCACTCGGTGGAATATAAAACTATTATTTTTATTACAAATTATAAGAAATAACTATAAGAATAATTCTTCAATGGACAAATTTTCCCGCTTTATGAATCTCCATCACCAAGACGAACGGTTCTACTTTGCATCGCGCCGGAGATTTCCTATAAGCATACCTTCGTTACTCTGAATTTGCGGAGAATCGATCTTTAGACCTCCTAGTGTATAAGCATTAATGAACTTTTAATCAACTACTGGACTAAATGAGCTTCGACGAAGGATTATAATACTAAAAATGGAAATTACTTCCAAGTGGGGAAACACATTTCTCCTACTGTCGTTTTAATGCGCCGCGTAGGTTTGTTCAACAATAACATTGTCACTCGAAGTGGTTGCATCATTTATAAACTGGTTTCCACTTGTGACTTGTCCACCAAATTTGTTTCAATTTTATTGTTATTCTTTATATGAATTATGTAAATTTAAATAATTTAGTAATGCTTTTTTTTCTTTTCAATTATATTCCTAAATTTTTGAAGTAATTTCTACAACTTTCTTCAAAGGTTTCCATTGACTCTAGTTGATTTAGCCATTATAATTAACTATAAATCTATAAATAAAGTAATTTCAAAATACAAGGAAAGAAAATTACAAAATATAGAAAGACGAAAATTGAACAAATGTAACAAATTGAAGAAAATATGGTTGGACAAACTTTAGATGGCATAACAAATAGAAAACAAAAATTTAACAAAAAAAAGTAGAAAACAAAAGAAAAACACAAGCACTCCAAATTTTAAAACAACCAAGGAAAACATAAAGGTAACAAACATACAACAACAACAATAATTGATGTCAAAAAAATAAGAGTAGTGATAAATTTTGCAATAAGAGTATAACAATAATGCATTCAACCAATGTCGCAAGACAGTGGATTATTGCAAGAACGACAAGATGTTCTTATCTCCGTGCTAAGAGTCTTACTTTTAACTCCCACTGCTCCCAAATTCACCATCGCTTGACCAAACCTAACCAAGAAATCTTCGCTGTTGGCTATTATATCTTTCACCATCTTACTTGTCATCACATCGATGGCGAGTTCTTGATCGATTTGAAGCACTCCTCTGCTCGAATTTATCTGTTTGTAGAAAGATACATCCACTATATTCGAACTCGAAGAGTCTTGATCTAGATTAATGATGCCATTAGTTGAAGAATTCTGAGGACATTTGAGTCTCAACTCTTCTAACAATTTAGGATCCATAGATGGATCCGGCTTTTTCGTATTCTGAAAATCGTATAGCCGGTCCATAATTAACGAACAATGTGTCACACCAATGGTATGTCCACCTGTTAATCAATATATAAGTAACATGTATCAATTCACATTTCATCATTCTGAATGCCAATGTAAACATAATACAAAACATATGTTTTGAGTTTGAACACAAACTAGTAGGCCTGGGCAAAATAACCAGAACCGAAGAACTGAACCGAACCGAACCGAAACCTAATCGTACTTGAAAAATAACCAAATGGTTTCAATTTTTAAGAACCGAAAAAACCGAAACCGAACCGGAACCGAACGGATAACCGAAATAACCGAAAATATCTAAAAATACCCGAAAATATCAGAAATACCCGAAAATATACCAAAAAATACCCGAAAATATCCGAAAATACCCGAAAATATCTAAACATTAATACCCGAATGGTTACTTAATTCAAACGGAAGCGAACCCGAACCGAACCGGAACTGAACCGAAGTACTTTAAAAACCGGATTCTTCCAATTTTTGGAGAACCGAAAAAACCGAGAATCGAAACCGAATGGATAACAGAACGCGCATGCCTACGAACTAGTATCATCAAAATATAATATGTCGTAACATATTTTTTCATACATACCAAGAAGTAGAACCAAATCGGTAAGGCTAAGTTTCCTTGTAGCAAACATATCAGCTGTTTGCTTGACGGTCATTTGAGGAGAAGGCAAATCCACTGAAGCTTTCAATGATTCTTTACTATCGAATCGTCCCGTTGGTATCTCATATCTTGTTTTCATTCCGCTTGCCTTAGAATCAAAATGTCAAAATCATATTATTCGCGATGAATTAAGGAAACATAACATATAACACGATGTAGATGTAAGAATGAAGTTAAGGTATGTTTATTTATTACAAGAGTGACAAGATCTCTAGTCGCGAGAGCTATGATATCAGCACAAGAAACGATCCCTTGACATTCTTTTTCAAGCTCGGTTTTCACATCATCTATCAATTCATATCCTCGTACGCTTAGATTTGCCGTTGCATTCTTCTCGCATTGAAAACCTTCTAATAGAAGCGACGCATCGCATCCCTACATAATTTTTTTATAGAACACATATAAGATCATTCCTTGATTCTTTTAAGACTCTTCACAATACTGTAAGTATCAGAAATAATTAGATTCTACGGCCATCTCCATTGGTGAACCCTCTGTGGGGTTCACCAAAGAAAAAAAAAAATTTTTCTTTTTTTCGTAAAAAAAAAAAAGAAAAAAAGAAAAATTGGCGAATGAAGAGTCGCCACGTGACGAACTCCTCATTGGAGAGGTTCATGGGAGAGAGCTTGAGTGAGTTAATGAGGGATGGGGTTCATGGGGAGAAATGTTTTTTTTCTTGGTTTTAGTGTGAACCCACATCATAAACCTTTGATGGGGGTGCCCTAATAAGTACAAGTTCCTTTGTGTTAGAATTGATCTGCAGATCAATTGGTGACAACTTGTCTTGTGGGAAAGTTGTTAAAGAGTGAAGTCATGGGTTCGAATAACGCCAAGCGCGATGCTTTGGTTAAAAGGGAACGCCATGCCACCAACAACCTACCTGGCTAACCGGTATGTCAGAGGTGAGCGGTTGGGATCCATGTTCTGCAGGGCCAGCCGGCAGGTCCCGTGGGGCGGATTGTTACAGTATGATTCTTTGTTTTTCTAAAGGTTAAGATATGAAGAGTGAAGCAACTTACATTGCTAAAACAATCATGGAAATAAAGGCGGATCAATGCGGGTGCAATGGATGAATCCTCGTTGAACTTCTCTTGGACAACTCTAAAGACAGTGTCTTCGACGTTGGGGCAACTATTTTTGTATGATCCAAATCGAAGCTGGCCATAACAACAATGGCCAAAGCTAAGTAGAGCAAGAAAGACGATAGATAATGATATGGTCGAGATCTTCACGGCCATTTTCTTATAGTTAAAATAGTGAAATGAATTCCTAGTTAAGGAAATGTAGAACAATGTTACAACTTATATAGTGTTCAAGTTTGATATAGAATGTGTGGAAAGCACGATTCTCCAACGTGCGATGCGTTCGTGGATATAATATTTTGATTCTAGTTCTCTAATCTATATGATCACATTTTGATATTATATATTTGTCGGGTTGTATTTTATTAGATTTGATTCTAGGTCTACTGAAAAAACGAGATAAGTTTGTGTTTTGACTTGTTCAATTCATTTTTTTATTAAGATTATGAATTTTAAACTTAAAACCAAATGATACTAAAGTGATCTTTTATATATTATTGTTTATCAATGTAGGATATTACATAATTAGATGCATAAAAATGGATTAGTGCGGATAAGATTGGTAGAATGACCAATTCCACGTTAGACCACATAGCTATTAGGATTATGAGTTTTCAACCTAAAATTACAATGAGTGGATTAAACATATTTCGTATGTTTTAATGTTTAAATTTTTTTTCCTACGTGTGAAATATTATCCATAGCTAATTTATTTTCCATATAGGCTTTAAACATATGCATCTTGACATTCTATCTTGTATTTTCCAAGTTCCAACATCCATTTGCAGGGTAAATTTCATGTTTTAATTGTTTCAGATTAATTTTCTGGAGAAGTGTAGTCCACAAATAAACTCTATCTCTGGATATTCAAATGGATCGAAAACAAAAACTCATATCCGTGTAGATGTCCAGGAACAATGTAAGATAATTTCGCGTAGCAGATGGATCGAATTCGTAACGTGTTAGCGTCATGAATTCGTCTCCTTACCACTCGACCACAATGTCCTGGACCATGCATTGTATTTTGCGTTCGTAGAAATTTGCAACAAGTAAAAGCTACGAACTATAAAAAAAATTTTTGGTTGACCCGGAGGTTCGGGACCCTAGGGCATGTACGTCCCTCGAGGGAGGAGCCCAGTTCATGTAATGTGGCCTCCTCTCAGCTTCCGCCGAAACTCGAACTGGAGTTCTCTGGCACGAAGACCTTTCTAGCTTGGCGGCCTCTGGTAACTTATAATTACCTAGAACATTTTATAATTAACTTATGAGCAAATTGTCAAAAATAACCTAAAACAAATTTTTTTCTAAGGAGG
>OVAN01002826.1:0-31599 GCA_900406275.1 Anastatica hierochuntica
CAAGCGAATAAACGACAACGCCTACCAACTTGATTTGCAAGGTAAGTATAAAGTAAGCCCTAGTTTCAATATTACTGATTTGGTTCCGTTTCTTGCAGATGAATCATATTTGAGGGCAAATCTTTCTCAAGAGGGAGTGGATGATGTGATCATGGAAACGGAGCATAAGGAGCAGCTCGTAGCAGAGGATGCATTATCAATTCCAAGTGGTCCTATAACTCGCGCTAAGGCTAAGGAGCTTAAAGAAGCAATCGGAGGAATAAGTACGCGAGCTTGGAGGCACGAAGACGAACTGGTCTGAAGTGGAGAAATGATTTACCGAGGCTTACTAAATTTCATTCAAGCAAATTCAGCTTCAAAGATTAACGGATAAACAAGTAAGCTCGGCGTACTCTTTTTCCCTTGTCGGGTTTTGTCCCAATGGGTTTTCCCGATAAGGTTTTTAACGAGGCGTCGNAACTAGTTTAAAATAGCATTTATTGTGCTGGAATTTCCAAGAGCTTGTGCATGTACAAGTCTCTAGTCTCTTTCTCTTCCTTTTCTCTTTAAAAGCTCGACCATGCTACTACGAAAATCAGACTTTGATGAATGAATATTTTCTTTGAGATTTCTTCTCTTGTTTGGAGTGTAATATCNNGAGAATTTAGGAAACATTCTTCATATTCGAGATTCTCATTAACTGCATGGATATACACAATATCTATGGTAAATTAAAGGATATCTGCTCCTTTTCATCTATGATTTACTATATATATGGACACAGAAACCCTAATGTACGATATACACAAATCAATAAGCTTATACACCTTGTATCTTGGCTTGTCCTTATTCGATCAATAAAGAGATCTTTTTCATTTTTTTTACCTTGCTTGAATCTCTGATTTCCGCAGTAGCATAAAGAGCCGACCAAAATTTATCTAACAATTATAATTAGGGTATGGGAAGATATAAAGAGTACGAAAAAATTTCCAATTTAAAGAAAAAATGTTACTACTAGTGGTACTATTATATTATATTTTATTTTCTCCATATTTTTAATCCGCCGTTTTAAATGATATTCCCTCTATTCCGTAAAAAATTCGTTTTGACACATTGCAAGCATGTTAATTTTTTTTTAAAAATCTTCTAGAATACGCTTATTTAATATGTAGTTAACTATATGTAAATGATTTCTATTGGCTATTTAAAGGATAAAAAAGGATCTGAGTGTATAAAATTACTATGGAAATATAGAATAACACTCTTTCTGAAACGAAAAAAATAAAATGATATTCTTTGTGAATCGGAAAGAGTATAAAATTTTTAAGATATGTCAACAAAAATTAATGCAATATTGTTTTTGGACCATGACGCTTTACTCTTCGCAACTTTACTTTTGTTACAAATGAGTCTGAAAAGAAAAATCGCTTAGGTGCAAATAGGTCTTATAGTTATATGATATCACATTATAATGCCAGTCTAACTTTGACGGACTAAGTGGAGTGTACTGAATCAAAAATTTCGAGTGATTGATATTAAAATTTGAAATTTTATGTTATCGAAACAAAAAAAATTCAAAATCTAGTGTTATTAAATAATAATTTTAAATTTTATTTTGAAATTCATTTGTACAAAAAATATTTAATTTATGGAGTTCAAAAGATTCTAGTGGGCGTTATATAATCATGTATTTATATGGACTTAAAGTCTACACATAATCCACTATTATTCGAATGATCATTTTAAATTTTATATTAATGTATAGTGTTATTGGATATAATTAAAATCTATTGTTATTCGGTCTATGATTTTAAATTGTTTGTATAACTCAGATTATTAAATTTAAAATATTTTAAAATCCTCTACATTATTGTCTGATTTAAAAATTATTTGTCTTCGAATCTCATGGGTAAATGATTGGAATTAAAATCCAATAAACACTATTAAAATTTTAATCTACCTGCATAAACACTATTAAACTTTTAAATCTTGATAGATTACAGATCATTGATAATTGATTTTAAATCATTGATCTAATAACACTAAAGTGTTTAGTGGAACTTCGTTGTTCATAATATAAATATTTGAATCACATGGCTTTATGTGGAATTAAAAATCTAATAACAAATCAAAATTACTTACAATTAATCAAAGTTTTCTAAAAACTTATTAAAATAAAATCTTCCTTAATGCAAAATTCAATACACCATGTAAAAGATAGAGAACAAAAATCATAGTAAGTCACCCAGTATTTCCTTGTTTGCACTCATGTAATTACATAATCAAATTAATGCATTTTTATATAAAAATAGCTAACTGAAACTGAATCCTTGGAATGTAATACCTAGGTGCCTTCTTAGGTCTTGGAAGGGATAGATAAGGCTTTTGAGGGGGCATTGTCACTTTCATGCATATGCTTTAGTTTTTTATTAATCAGCAAAAGTTATTCTTATCACAAAACCTATATACATATTATATTATTATATGTAGTCGAACAGAAATATATAGGGGAATAAACACATTTAGCACTTTATTTCATCAGCAGATTTTTTAACCCAAAAAGGAGAGACGAGACCTCAAATGTCATCCCTGATTGGATGAACCTGAATTCAAAATTTGCCAATATCAATTTCCTTCACTCGTAGCCTCTTTGAATAGCATTACTTCTCACATTGATTTAGCTCAATATTTCGTCCAAGTTTGGCAATGATATAACCCTATATTATATACAACCTTGAATAACTAAAAAGATTTTGTCTTTCAGCTTTCTCTTGACGCTAGGAGGAAGCAACCACTGGTGATACATACCGTCACAAATTTATTTATGGTGATGCACTATCCCAGCTTATGCACACATATGTTTTTTCTTTTTCGATGGATATTGTTATTTAATTGATCTGTTAACCTCGACCTCAAGTATTACCTAATAGAATAAATAGTCAAACCGAATCTAAGAGCATCAAATTTACTGACTTGTAATCTAGTCACGCAGCTATATATGTGGTCTTTCTCCAGCCACCATCTTAAACTATGTTGTGATTATTGACATAATAATTCTTCTCGAATTATTCTATTGTGTCAACATTAACCTTAAAATAATCCAGACATACTTTTGTCGCCGTTGGTTACTTTTTCTTTTGCAGTTATCTTATTTATATAACCGAATAAATGTGACAATGGATCAGCTTTGTTGGGGCCTACCAAACATGTGGGGGATATAAAGTCGGTCCGACATAATATCCCATGTGGGCAACCTATATTTGTCGAGCATATGACCTTCAATAATTATATACTATATGACATAACTACCAAAAGAATGTTGTTAAGTGGCAAATTTCGGGTAGCGATGATTTTCTTTTTGAATTAAGTTAGATGTCGACCTTTTGTTTTGTCAACTATATTTCACTCAAAGATAACAAGATACAAGCGTTTATAATAAATACATTTTAGCACAAATTCTACCGCCATTTGATCTTATATCCTGCATTGCTAATTCTTGCTTCTTTAGCTACTCTATCAGTCTCAGTACTTTGTTCCTGCTTTATGTGTTCAAATTAAAGCATAATTCCGTGATTAGCTTGACATCTCCTTTATGTCTTCTAAGTATGAAGTTATAACAACATTGTTGATATTTCTCTGTTTAGCCAAAGATTTTTATCTCTGCAAGTTTGTATATAATATCTGGTTGTCTCCCTGAAACATAACATTATCATAGCCAAACATGTTTACTTGTGTAACTGCTTCCTTTAGCGCTATTGCTTGTGCCTCAAGAACGGAGATCATAGAATCAATAGTTGCAGAACCTTGTATCACGGATCTTCCTTCCATTATTTTGAATAGCAAAGCTATACCAGCCTTTTCATTTTTAGATAGTCATGATTCATCCACTAAACATTTCATCATGTTGGGATGATCCGAATGAGTTTCTAATTTGCTGCCCTGATTGGTATATTAGCAACTTGACTGATTGTTTGCTTTTTCTTCCTTTACATGTATTGCTATCCATTCCTGCACACCCTAACCTTCATTTGTTATATACTAGTATAACATAACTATTCAAGGATTGTGGCTAAGACGCTAAATCGAAGGGCAATGCTTCTTTTTTTTTTTATAAATCTAAGTGTCAGATCTACTCGACCATCTTTTGTCAACCTCACTTAAAAATTTAAAAAGCCTAGTAAACCAAGCTAAGAAATAGTGTTTGTATAGATAAAGATAGATGACTGTATTATTGTGTTACGTGCTAGATTATCAGTATTACACTTCACAAATTGATGTAAATATATTATGATGAAAAATGCAACATAGGACTTGAGACGTTAGACCCCTTTGAGTTGAATTGAAAATGTTAGACTGTCTTCGCAATTGTCTACCCTCTTCAAAAGTTCCAAAGAATCTCTCTGAAAGGTAACTCTGATTTCCTGCTGGAGGAGAAAACATTTAATCGGCCAGACTAAGGACTTCAATTCTGCATGACATGGTGGTAGACTACAACCCTGACCCTTAGCTCTCATCAGCACAATCGGGTAATCATACTTCCAAAATCCATCAATTTGGCAAACTAAGCCTTCAACCTAAGCCAACGTGTGATTTTTGCAACACTTGGATATAAAACCTCAGCATGAGCCTCGTGCCATCGTGTGGCTCACTTTGTGCTATTTGAGCATTTCTTATGGTATAATATATTTACCATTCTATATTTTAGCATTTATGCCTTTCCAAATGAACTACGATATCAACAAAAACACCCCCAGTTTTGCATCATCGATATCTACCTTTGGTACTCTTAAGGAAGTCCATATTTGACAAAATCGACGAATATGGAAAATTCCTTGTATCTAGAGAACACCAGAAAGAGCGCAGGTCCACATCACCGGAGGGCACTTGAAAAGGGCATCATTAATAGTCTAGTTTTCAAAACCACATCTAGGGCAACAAACGTCACACTTTATCTCATGGGATCTAAACCTTGAATTCACCGCTAAGCTTGTCGGAAATTATTTTTCATAGAAAGTGCCTTATTTTTTATGGGGCCTTTGTTTTTCAAGCCTGGACAGTAGTGGTTTAAAGTCAGGACCATAATTCAGGGTCTCCATTAAAGTATCATTGCAATTTTGAGTCACATAATATATAAACCTTACCTTGTATATGTCATTTTTCGTGAAAGTTCATATTATTTTATCCGTTGAGTCTATCCTACTAATTAGGATACTATTTATTAGTGGAATGTCCTATGAATCGAAAAATCCTATATAAGTTTTGATTCCAATCCAGCGTTAAACGAAAACTCCTATATAAGTTTTGATTCCAATTCAACGTTCTCCTATCTATCATATGGCTAAACAAAAAATTTGGCAAGTAATTTGGTCTTTTCCTTTGTGTCGGTCTTGGTCACTCATCTGGATCCAATGATGCTTTCAAACGGCTATAGATAAGCATGTGACCATATGCATTATGAGACCCTTTTCCAAGGCGAAACGAGTCGAGATAATTCTCCCTAGCCATATGATGGTATGTAACACCGTATGTTGGTTGTGGGATTATTTTTCCGATGATACCGTCCTTTAAAAAATCTTGCCAATAATGAGTTCATGAATTGTGTGAGTCTCCATAATTTCTTAGCCATCAAAGTCGAATTAAACTAATCTATTCTCCGAAAATTATACAACCATCCTTTTTAGATATGAATATTCTCTTCCAATTAGACCAATGCAAGTCTTTCGGGCCCCTCTCAAACTTCAACAAATGTTGGCTACAACATTTGCAAATTTCGTTGTGACTGATTTTGGCAACCTATATCATGACATAACATAAATGGATAATGTAGTTGTCTTCATAAAATCAGAGGTTGCAGCCAAGGAAACCATCGCTTTCGCTATCCCCATTGCCTCTAGGATTTTCCCTTTTGTTGACTGTTTCTAAAATTCTAAACAAACTAGTAATTTTGGTTCAATTTTACGAATTTTTAATTTTGGTCTGAGAAATTTGTCTTATTATTTGCAGAAACAACAACATTTAGAAATAACTTTGATGAGATTTTGACGTACGTAACTTTGTTGATTAGGAATGGTTGATCAATTCACAGTTCCCCTAAAAATATGGATCCTTACTCTAATTATATATTTAGAATTTGCGCATCTTAATGAACTATATATGTTTTATTTTCTAATTCGAAACTACACAAAATTTTAAAACTCAATCTAACCAACTTTTTTGCATTTAAAACATTATTAGGTTAACCCTGCAAAATATTGTTTTATTAATATTTTATGAGTGGATACGTTTCAATTTTTTTGTAAAAAGTTAATACATAGCTTAAATTTTGTAAATATATAGTTAAGATAAACATTTTCAGTGTTGGATTAAGGTGCTTAACCCATGGTAAACTAAATCATACTTCTCGTTTTACAGTAATGTTAGTCTAAGTTAACCGTTTATACACTCAATCGTATTTTCTCTTTTACAACAATATTCAATAATAACAATACAATGAAGAAAACTATAGTTTGATTAAAAAAAATAGAAAACTATAATATATTTTAGAGAAAATTAGGTTTACAAACAATAACTACAATGAAGAAGTGTATTTGGCAAAATTATGTTTAATACAATCTTGTAACACCCGGTTCTCACTCTTCTTTGGGTCCATCACATGTTAACCTCAAACCCACAATAACTTAACCAATTCAAAACCAACAATCTAACTTTATTAAACAGGAAACGAACTAAACCAAAAATTCATGTCTAAATCGAAATAAAACTAGAATTCAAGTTATATATCAAATCACACAAAACCAGATTCAAATTCAACCAAGTCTTAATTTAAAACCAATAAAACTTTACCCGATACCCAAAACAAAACATCAGGTCCACCTTCATTTCCCGGCAACTCATCCTGCTCACATGCAAGGAAAGATAGGGGAAAGAGAAAGACGGGAGGGATGAGTGACAGGGGAATCACTCAGCGAGGGGGTGAATTGCGAAACGTGCAACGCCGATAAGTAGACTTAGCAATTTCTGCGATAAAAAAGATTTAATCCTAAACATCGCACGTAAAGCACCACATTCATCACATGATGGCATCTCAAATGCCCTAAGCATGCCCCAAGTCCCTCGCGAATCCCGACCTTTCACCTAGTGGCAATCTTGCAAGCGCTTCACCTCAGGGTAACATCACACAATGCCCTAGGCATAACATCAATCTCAATCATTAACTAAAGCAAAACACTACGATACCCTAGACCTAATTCCTAGAAACAATAAGAATGACTCAACATGCATGCAAAACTACAAGAAGGACTACAAGCAAGACGCGTTAAAGCATTTTTACTGTAGAGAATTCTTAAATCTTTTCGAACGGGGGAAAAGCTACGGGGTTAGCTCCTCATCTTAACTTTTTGACGCGGTTGACTAAATGCAGATGTCTACTGAGCCGGTGATGAGCTCCGAAACCTGAACTAGAAAAGAAACCCTCGTTAGACCTTTTAACCAGAACCTGCCTAAAAGGAATCTTTTCATCTATAAAAACCTTCCTGAAAAAGAAAAAAACTAAATCTGGAAACTTTCCTAAAATAGCAACTTTCTTAAAATGAAAGTTTTCCAAAAATAAAACTTTCCAAATTGGCAACTTGCCAAAAATGGAAAGTTTTCGGAAAGGGAAACCATTATAATAAAGAAAACTACAGAATCGAGGAAACTACCTCACGTACTAGCGATGACGGAAACGAAGAGTCGCATATCAGGTAGAGCAACGCGACAGCTGCGGTGTGAGGCTCGTGATTGGCGCACACAGCGAGGGAGCGACGACATGAGGTTGCCTGGGCATAGCGGATAACTCAGGACCGACAGAAGATCAGCATGCGATCATGGAGCTCAGGCATGTGGATCGAGGCGATGGCGGTTCTCCTCGGGGTCTGCAAGCTCGTATTCCGAAGGAGAGAGAGAGAAAGAGAGAAGAGCGATGCGGCGACGAGAGAACACGAGGGGATAGAGAGAGCGATAGAGAGACGAGGCGGCAAGACGACAGAGGCGGCAACGCAGAGATCGAGGGGAGCAACGACAGCAGCTCACGACTTTTTCTCTCGGGTTTCTCGCGTTTGGTGCACATGAGATCATGGCAGCTAGGGTTGTCGAAAGTCTCTCGGGATTTTTGCATGGTTTCATTGTAAAACTCAATTAAATAGAGAGAAGGAGAGGAGGATTCCAGGGTTTGCCCTAATGAGCCTTGTAAAACAGACTTCTTTTCTGCTTTTTCCTTTTCCTTTTGGACCGCAAGATTCGGGTCATTACAATTCTCCCCCACTTTTGTGAGATTCGTCCTCGAATCCAGATAAATCTTGAACGTTCTCCAGTTTCCTTTCAGATTCTCCAAACAGTTCTGGATAATCCTTTTCCATTTCAATTTCGACTTCCCAAGTCTCTTCCAGGAATTTTTTGCCCTTCTAGCTAACTTTGACCATGACGACCTTCTTCCCATGAACTTCCCTTTCTTCTCTTTCCAGAATTTTCTCGGGTTGACACTGCACTGAAATTTTTTTCTCTAGGTATGGCGGCGGTGCAGGAAAGATGAGCTCTAACTCTCGAACAACTTTCCTCAGAATAGATATGTGGAACACGTCGTAAAAATCTGTCAACACTTGGGGCAATGAGTAGGTGATAGCTCAGATCCTCTATATTGTAGGGTACAACCCCATGAATCTTGTCCTTAACTTCTTCTGATCCTTGCCTTGTTTCTCTCCTTGGAAGTTTCTCCCTTTCAGGTGTACTAGATCTCCGATCTCAAATTACAAATCCTTTATGATGTTATTCCCATAGCTTTTTTGGCGGTCATGAGCTTCCTTTAGCCGGTCTCTGAGCATTACAACTTTCCTCTAGGTGTCCATTATTATCTCATGTTCCCAATCTCGGGTCTCTCCCACTTCTAACCAGCACAGGGGCGTCATGCATAGTCTCATGTACAAAGCTTCGTTAATTGTTATTCTATGTGAATCCCACTAGAGACAAGTGATTAACCCAATTACCTCCCCACTCCAACACACAAGTCGTCAAAATATCCTCTAGAGACTGGATGGTCCTTTTCGGCTGGCCGTTAGTATGTGGGTGATAGGCAGTACTGAGGTTCATCCTTGTCCCCATGACCTTTTGAAAAACTTGCAAGACATAGAAGTAAACTTGATAATTTGGTTGGATACGATACTGACTAGTACACCATGTAGTCTAACTGTCTCATCGATAAATACGATTACACACTGTCCAAGTGCTTCCAAAAGACATCGTTCATCATCTTCATGAAGGCTGATGGTGCATTTATTAGACCAAACGACATGACCACAAACTCATAGTGCCCGTACCTAGTATGGAAGGCCATCTTCCACACATCTTGCTCTGTGATTTGAATATGGTGGTAGCCCGACGCCAGATCAATGTTGGAGAACCATGATGCTCCTTGCGGCTGGTCCAACAGCTCATCTATCTTTGGAAACATGTACTTGTTCTTGATGGTGACCTTGTTCAAACCTCTGTAGTCGATACATAGCTGAAAACTTATGTCTTTCTTCTTTAGCAAAGTACTGGCGGTCCCCGTGGTGAGCTGCTAGGTTGGATGAACCCCTTAACGATCAAATCTTCTAACTGTTTCATCAGCTAGGCCATTTGAGCAGGCGCCGAACGATACGGTGCTCGAGACACAAGGGTCATCCTTGGTTCAAGCTCTAATCTCAATCGACTCTCCCTCCTTGGCGACTGAGCTTGTTGCGATAAAGGTCTCGTTCTCCTTCCTTAATTGCTCCTCGACACGTAACATGGAGATGATTGGAACTCCGAGTTTGATCTTACTCCTTGGAAGAAAATCTCCCTTTTAACTCCATGAGTCCGCACCTTCGCTTGTCGGCAGTCTAGGACGACATAGTGTGATCAAGCCAATCCATTCCTAAGATGAATTCATACCACCCCATCTCCATCTCGGTGAGGTTATCGATGAACTCCTTTCCTCTTATGGTAATCGGAACTCCCATGTGTATTCTAGTAGCTCTCATTTTCTCCTTGCCATCCGTTTCCACTTTCTAGCTCCTCAGGACGAACTTTCCTTTGAAGTCCCACTTCCTATTCATATGTGGTCTCACAAAACTGTTCCTTGCTCCATAATCAAACATTGTGTACGCGATTTTTCTCCAATAATTATTGATCCTTCAACGTATGGGTTCCTAGTCATGCTATGTGTTCGACTTACTATTTGACTGAATCCATTAACAAACTCCAAATAATTCAAAAAAATAAAGGGCAACAAACATACCGGCGGTTGGTTCAACTCCTTCATGACCTTCAACGACACTAGCAGTGATCGGTTCCTCTTCCTCCATCTCTCCTGTGGCGTAGACACGAGGTACTACTCCTGATTGCCTAGGCGGCAGCGGTGCTCTTGGTCACCAATCTACGGCGGTGGCAGAGCTGGTGCTGACACTTGACATATCTTGCAAATGACCTTCTCCTCCACAACTGTAACATCTTGAAGGTCTCTTGTAATCCACATGACTATAGCCGGTGGATCGACTGGCCTCGTGCATCCATTGGTTACAGAGGAAACACCTTTTGCATTGTATCAGGTGAAATCGCTGGCAGGTTTCACATCAGGAACCTCTAGGGGCGTTAGCCTGTCCAAATGCCTGTCAGAAATTCCATTCTTGCCCTTCTTAGGCCCAGTCAGCTCCCCCTTGGTGGACTATCCCTTTCTCCTTCTCTTCCTTTAGCCCCTTTTCATGGTCTTCAAATTTTTGTAGCAACTCCTCCAGACAGAAGTAATCCCTCATCTTGCAGTGATTCTTAATTTCAACTTCCAACCTATTCATAAACCTTTGAATATACTCTTCCTCTTTGAGATGCCGTCCTACAAATCTGTGGGGCTGGTTGAACTCTTCTTCATACTCTCGGACTATCATCTTGCCTTGACAAAGGTCAAGGAACTTATTCTCCATGTTGTTCAGGGTCTCACATGGGAATTAATTTCTAGTGAAATGAGTCTTGGTGTTCTCCCTAGTATGTTCCTACTGTCCATGAGTCTTAGCTACCTTTCCCTCCCACAAACTAGCGCTTCTCCTATCGGATATAAGATGTTTATAGCTTAGTGGTACTCTTCTGGACATCTCAGATGGTCGAGGTTATTATCAAACTTCCTCTTCCAGTTGGCAGCAACGATAGGGTCTGAATTTCCCTCAAACATCTCAGTTCCCATCTTCCTCCACTACCTGATCAGATCCATTAGGATGGCTCATCATGGTACCGATTCGGCAATGGTGGCGGCATTAATTGTGGCGCTCTGGACGGCAACAGCAATGGTGGTGGAAGAATTGCGGATATGTGCTAAACCTCTCTGGCAACAGTCCTCTTGCTCTGCAACTGTCTTTGAGTGGCTCGATACCTGGCCAGCTCCTCTACCAAGGCAACATTGGTGGCAGCTAGCCTAGTAGCTTCCGCTGCAGCTTTCTGAGTAGCCCTCTGGGTGGTCGACCTGGCAGTCCTCCGGGTCGCCATGGACATGTTATTCACTTCAATTCCTATGGCTGCATCGTTCTCCACAATACTCTCCTAGGAGATCTCAGTATCAGCAACTACAACATCTGCGACGGCTTCAGGTTGAGAACGAGATTGCAATCTAGTTTAAGGTCTAGCAACAATGCAAAGCTGGGGTCCTGCTTGTCTTCTTTGTGCCATCTGAAAAAGAATACCCGCTGATTAGACTCATTCTAAACAGAAAGATGCCACGATGAATATGGTCAACTGTGGCCGAAACATTTCCAAACCCATTGAAGACCGAGTTTGAAATCCAACTACTACACTACTGCCTCCCGGGTCAGAACAGGTTTGGCAACTTAGGCTCTGATACCACTTGTAACACCGATTCCCCCTCTCCCTTGGGTCCCAAGCGTGTTATCCTTAAACACACAATCACTTAACCAATTCAAAACCAACAATCTAACTTTATTAAACCAGAAACCAACTATACCGAAAAGTCATGTCTAAACCAAAATAAAACCAGAATTCAAGTCATCAATAAAACTACACAAAACCAAACTCAAATTTGACAAGTCTTAATTTAAATCCATGAAACATAACCCGAGACCTAAAACCGAACACCAGGTCCACCTTCATTTCCCGGCTACTCATCTTGCTCACCTGCAAGGAACAAAAGGGAAAAAAGAGAAAGAAGAGAGGGGTGAATAACAGGGAAATCACTCAGCAAGGGGATGGATCCAAAACGCGCGACACCGACAAATAAACTTAGCATTTCTATGATAAAACATTTAACATCAAACATGACACCGAAAACACCGAAATCATCACATGATGTCCTCTTAAATCCCCTAAGCATGCCCCAGGTCCCTCGCGAATCATGGCCTTCCACCTAGTGGCAATCCGACATGCGTTTCACCCCATCGTAACACAATGCCCCATGCATAACATCAATCTCAATCATCATCTTAAGCAAAAGACTACGACACTCTAGACTTAATCCCATAACAACAATCAAACTGACTCAACACACCTGCATGATTAGAAGCAAGATGCATTAAAGCATTTTACCAGAGATAATTAGCTTTTTTGACGCAGTTGGCTGAATGTGGATGTCTACTGAGCCGGTTGATGAGCTCCGAAACATGAACCAGCAAAAGAATCCGAGTTAGACCTTTAATCGGGATTTGGCTAAAAAAAACTTTCCATCTATTGAAACCGACCATAAATTGAAACTTTAAGGAAAGGAAACTGTTTAGTCTGAAAACTTTTCCAAAATAGCAACTTTCTTAAAATGGAAGTTTTCCCAAAATAGAAATTTTCTAAATTTGAGAACTTGTCCAAAATTGAAAGTTTCCGGAAACAAAAACCGTTGCAAAAAAGAAAACTATGGAATAGGGAATATTACCTCACAGAATAACAACGACATGAACGAAGGAGAAGGTCCTCGAACTCACGAAGCCGGCAGCTTGGAGTTGTGGATCGGGTAGAGCGGTGCTGCGGTGGCGGTGCGAGGCTCGGGATTGGCGCACGAAGCAAGGAAGCAACATCGCGAGGCTTTTCGGGTGCAATGGATGGCTCTAGATCGACGGTCGACGAAAGATCGGCGAGCAACAATGACAACTCTTGGCTTTTGCTCTCGTGTTTCTCGGGTTCGGTGTACACGAGAACACGACGGCAAGGGTTCTCGAAAGTCTCTCAGAATTTTTGCAGAGCTTCATTATAAAACTTGAGATGCGTTTCCTCGACATCTTTAAATAAAGAGACGAATAGGAGGACTCCAGGATTTTCGCTAATGAACCTAGCGGATTGGACGTCTTTTTTCCTTTTCCCTTTTCTTTTTTTCTTTTGGACCGTATGATTTGGACCGTTATATTTGTTATGTGTCTTTTAATTTTAATTTTTTGCTTTTTATATTTTACTAAAATATAAAAAAAAATTTCAACGAAAATATAAACAATTTATGATTTATATAATTAAATTAATTTTTATTTGCTTTCTTTTTTATTTTCATTTTCTTTTTGTATGTTTTTATTTTTTTTTTGAAAAAGTCAAGATTTTTCTTTATAAAACTAATTAATTATATTTTTGAGTTATATAGTTAAAGGTATAATGTTATTTTGAAATATATTTTATTTTAGATTAAGTAGTAAGAAATTAACTAACTTTTTAATTCATTTAATTATTTTTTAAAATGTTAAAATATTTATTTTGATGGTTCTAGAAAAAAAATATTAAGAGAATCTAGATTGGACTTTGCTAACATAATTTATAAAATAATTTTTTATTGCTCAATGTGAAAGAAATTTGACCTCATCAATCTCAGCGGCAAATCTGAAACAACTAAGAAAATTAAAGAAGACAATGGAACATTAAGAGAGATTTGGACAAATTTAATCGTTAAACTTGAATCGTCACGATCAATGCCCTATGCAAGTCTAAAAATTGAATAATTTGTGTAGGGCATCGTAAAAATTTTAGAAATATTGAACCAATCTTAATGTCCGACATTCATTGGTTATGTGTCTGGTTTATGTGACCATACATGGTCCAGTTAAAATTTTTTAAAACAAATTTTGATTTGTTGAAGTTTTAGTTCTTTTTTCTTTTGAGATTTAAACTTACTCTTTCTGTGTAAAAAATCTTCCATTTCCGGGCCTGATGGAGATTTGTATGTAATTAGATGGTTCTCCGCAAATAAATTTCCGTCAAAATATTTATAATTTATTTGATATAGTATAACTAATGATTTGGTTTTGGTTAAATATAATTAATGATTATGGCTTTAGCAAAATTTATTAACGTGCTTTCTTGATATACATCATTATTCACTATAATTTTCATGGTAGAGATTTATTGATAATAAGTATTGATGAATGTTAAAATATACAAATTCAATATAAATTGTATTTTAAACTTGAAATGTTTTGTAAATTATAAGGAAAACTTTAGATCTTTCAAACTAAATATTTTTATAATAGAATTTAATACAAAAGTATCTTTATAGAAATCATTTAAATATAATTTGAGAAAATTTTGAAATTATATATGTGACGTAAAAGATACATCAAATAGAAATAATATTATATAAAAATCATGTCATAGTTTTTAGATAAAAAGTTATTATAATCATGGTATGTGACGAATTAAATCCTTAATTGATATATAGAAAAAATTTGCTGACGTGTTTTGGTGGTATACATTATTCTTTATAATTTTTATTAGTTGAAAACTAATTTGGTGAAGACATGTGTCAAGTTAATTTGGGATCATTAAATGGAATACTAAAAATATAATTATGATGATATCCAATCAAATTTCATAAAAGTGTTATGTCATATTTTTTATTGAAACTCATCTTGCTGAAGATATGAAAAACTCACTTCATAATTAATTATATTATATTTTATTCAAATATTTGAAAACAAATATATTTTATTTAACTATTTGTTATATTATTAGTTCTAGTTTTATAATTTTTTTTATTAATTACATATATGACACACTTTTGAAAACAAAACTATTAAATTTTTTAGCGGCAACTAATTTTATTCAAAGAATGTAGGTTGCTATATCAATTTTTTGTTGCAATCAAATTAATTTAAAACCAATCAAATTACATTAAGTTGTCATGTCATAATTTTTTGTTAAAAGCAATTGTGGTGATGACATGTGAAACTTATTTCTTAATTAATGTATAAAGAATTTCTTTATTTGTCACTACTATCAATAACACTTGAATTTGTGACTTTGAGAATGTCATCTTTTATTTTTTATTATTAGCTCGAAAGACAAACTGAATAAAACGATGCTGCTATTATACACAAAATATCTGTTTTCTTGTAAAAATTGCTCTTTCGGTTATGACATGCATGAATTTATCAAACTATTTTAACTTACATAAAAAAATTTATAACAAAAGACATATCAATCAATAAAAAGTATATGCTTAATTCAATTGATCACAAATAATTAAATGTTATACATAAAAATTATAAATATTAGGTAAATGGAAAAGATATCTAAACACAATATTTAAACTAAAAAGTATCCCCAATGTCTAAATTACGTTGATGTGGATCATGCATGAAAACAAAGACACCATCTCAAATTCTCATGCGTGTCATTTAATTTTTTGGATAATTTGTCGGCGACTTAATTATAAGAAAAACATACACCGCCCCATTTTGTCACTTACATTCTTTTTTAACGTGGTCCGCCAGAACAAATGTTCTTTAGCGGGATAGATCACAACTTAACATTTGGAAGTTTACCAAAAAAAAAAACTTAACATTTGGATTAATATTTAGACTTTACAAATAAATATCTGTTTTGGGTATGACAAATTGTGTTTGAATCCAAGTTTTTCTTGCTCATTGATCAATCAATCCAAGTATTTATACACATAAATTATAAAGCCAATCCTAAAAAAAAGAGCAAAAACCATAGATAATCAAGAAAAAGTAAAGGTTTTGTTTTTATCTAAAATTTACATTTGAATCCAAGTGTAATAGGAGATTATACTCCGATAATCTCTTCCAGGTGCTCTTCAGTGAGTAACACTCGAACCTCCCAATCCAGAGTTAGTCAATCGGTTCAGCCAAAACCCTTTCGCAAATCACCAACTTAAACCTTTAAACGCCTCTTCTATCCTGACAACCTGCAAGAACACTCCAGAATAAAAGAAAAAGAAAAGAGGAGGAGTGACTTTTCAGACAAACCACCCAGTGAAAACCTACACAACTCCATGTTACCCGAACACCTATACAACCCAAAAGCTCAAACCTAAACCCAAAGCCACAAACAATAGTACGTAACGTACTGCTCACACAATAACTATAAAACACGTCTAAACTCAATATGTCAACAACTTTTCATCTTGATATTTCATCTCCACAAATCACAACTTTAATCCTCTTCACAATCTCAACTCAAATCATCACAAATCACCATCTCAAGTTCTCATGCGTGTCATTTATCCTAAACCAGACCTGTGAGAGATACCACGTTGCCCCCTAGTCCCAGATGGTAAACCACTTAGCTCATAAACTCACCGGTAATACCCTAGTTACCGAGAGGTTGGATTGCCCGTCAGTTTCCGGCTTGTTAGCTATCCACAACACTCTCCTCATGAACCGCAATACTTTTGCATCCAGCCCTGAAAACTTAGGACTGGGTACTCCACCCAATAATCATCTCTTGTGAGTCTCAAACTATCCCACTGGAATCTCCGGTAGCCCAAGCCTACAACCATGACGCATTACTCCAGTAAACTGGATGGATGACCATTCAATTGAGAACACATCCACTAATTAACTACATCACCATTTTCTAACGCAATTCTCAATCAAGTTCTGGTTACCCTAATCCTTCTTTCTCATATTTCTACTTCTCAACAAACAAGTTTCATATATCCTATGCTCGAATTAGTGACCACAAACGGATTCACACTCTATGCATATAAGAAAACATTACATAATACAAATATAATATTCGTGCGAAGTCATATAGCTTAATACTGCTCAGGTCCAACCGTAGACTAACAAATCAAAGAAGAGCTCAAAATCAGTAGGGGTCGTATACATCCTCATCTTGGCTTGGGTTATGCGATCGTACGGTTAGGAGCCTGCATTGTGATCTGGATCAACTTAATATGCTAGGATATTACAATAAGTTGCTCATGTCCAACTTGAGAAGAATTACATCAAACTCCTTACGATCTAATGCTTTGGTTAAGATATATGCGAGCTGGTCACTAGTCGAAACATGAACCGCTTTATAAATTCTTTCTCAATTTCGTCGCGAACGAAGTTGCAAGTGAGACTTATGTGCTTAATGCGTTCATAAAGAATCGGATTGACACTTAAGTGCACAACGGATTTATTATCACAACAAATCATCATTTGTCCTTCATGGCTAATATTGATGAGAACATAACGAGTAAAAACTAAAACAAAATAACGTTGACTAGTTCATCAGTGGAAGAATATAATCTTGTTGTGTCTCCTAAATTTGTGGGATTGTATCCCATGTTTGCACATTTCTTAGTAGTTAGTTTCTTTATTCTATTTTGCAACTAAGGACCTTTTTAGAGATGAAATGGATAGAGAGGAAAACTATTGTAAACATTGTTCTTATAACACTTTGTGACTTATTAACTGGTATAAAAACATCGTTCTCGTTTTTGATCAGGATAACTTTTTGGTACCAAAACATCTATCTTATTTTTGATTTGGACCACAACACGTGGTATCAAAACTTTTATCTAAAAAGGACTTGTTTTGTATCAAGGTATAAATGGAAAGAAACGAGAAGATCATTGAAGGTTTAAAGGTCGTTCTCATCCGGGGAGTGCACGATGAGATGCAGAAGATGAAGATCGAGATGATGGACAAACTCAAGAGTTTAAGAGATTGTGAACCATCTGGTAGAGATCACATGAAACATTAAAGTTCATGCCGAAAGGCTCAATGATGATGTAGGTGGTGATGACAATGTTTTGAATGTTCTGTTGCAACCTTTGTGATTGGTGATTGTGTCATTTAAATGGACTTCACCACAAAGTCACTGACGAGTTCAAATGAGTCCCCTTTGACACTGATACCATTCTTATCGAATCAGAAAACTAAAAAGGTGTTGGTGATCTAACTCTTCTACGAAGGTATTTGGATTTTTTTTATCAAACTCTATAAACAGCTTAAGCTTCAACGATCTCATTCCATGTGGTGGAGGGTAGCATATGCATTGTCTAATTGTGTCTAAGAAGTTTTGTTTGGTACCTACGGTGGATGTTCTTTTCTCAAGAACCTTGAGGACAAGATTCTTTCTGACGATGGAGTATTGGTAAGAACATAATGAATAGAAATCGAAACAAACCAAGGTTAACTATTTTAATGGTGGAAGAATATGATCTTATTGTTTCTATAAAATTTGTGTGATTGTAACTCTATGTTTGCACATTTCTTTGTAGTTAGTTGCTTTGTGCATTTAAGGACATCTTTAGAGATGAGATGGATATAGATAAAAACTATAGTAAATTTGTCCTTCTAAAATTTTGAGATTTGTTAGATGTGAAGTCAAAGAGGAGATTTTTAATGCATAAAAGCTCTTTTGTAAGACCATGCATTGCTCGATATTCAATGTAAGTGGACGAGAGATGCATGACATCAAACTTTCAAACCATATGAGACCATCAAGTTAAGGGATAGGCGGCCCTATCTGAATGACACCAATCAGTGAAGGTAAAAGTAGTGTCAACACAAAAACAGAACACCCTGACTAATGGTTCCCTTGAGATAGCAGAAAATTTTCAAAGTTGCTAGCCAATGTTGATCTTTAGGTATGTGCATGAATTAGGAAAGAATGTGGAAAGCGATGCAAGGTCAGGTCATGTGGCCAAAAAATAGATAGGATGACCAATTAGCTTATGATACTACTTTGAGTCAACATGCATCGCTCCTTGTGTCAAACTGATGTGGTAGTTTGATCAATTGGAGAACCCGCAAGTTTACACATGAGAAAACCATATTTCGTAATAATAGCAATCCTATATTTTCTTTGAAAAAGATAAATCTCTTGAGCATGATGAGCTACTTCCAAACCAAAAAAAGTATTTATGTGCACCACGATCCTTCATGTGGAAGCAAGTTGATAAGTAAATTATTTAAGAATTGATCACATAAGTCTCCGAAGATTATTAAGTCATCAACACACACCAAAATCCTTATAATAGCTCTTGCTTTCTTATAAACAAAGATATAATAATCTCATATGGCTTGAGAAAAATCGTATGTGAGAAGAGCATTGAGAAGCTTAGCAAACCAATAACGGGGTGGTTGTTTTAAACTGTCAAATGATTTGCAAAAGCGACATACTCTTGTATCATTGAGAGAAGAAATTGAAGAGATACTTTCATATAAACTTCTTATGTACAATCACCATGGAGAAATACATTACGAACCTCCATTTGATGAGTTTCATGTTTTTCTTTACCGCAATATCAAGGAAAATTTGAACGGTAGTCAACTTTGCTACTGCGAAAATGTTTTAGTATAGTATAAACCCTCCTTTTGGTTGTTTACTAAGACAACCAAGCGAACTTTATAATGTTTTATGGATTAATCTTCAAGAACTTTAATCGTATAAACTCACTTGCTTCCTAAAACTATTTTATTTGGTGGAAACTCTTAAAGATCTCACGTATGATTACGTTCAAGAGAATTTATCTCATATTTCATAGTTGTTTTCCAAACATCAACGTTTGTAGCCTATTTACAAGTATGAGACTCCAAATTGTTTGCGAGGGCAATGAGATAAGTGTGATGTATAGAAGGAAATGTGTCATAACTTAGATAATCATAGAGGTATAGAAATCTATACCTGAGAGGGGCTGCTGAGAAACTGATGGGAGAGAGGAACTATCAATCGGATTTGTTGTGATAGTGCTCAAAAAAATTTATGAAGATGAGAAAAAGGAGCTTTTGTTCTTTGACCACGACCAAAATTTTCTAGTTATTTTCCTATTGCTGATTCTATGATTGAAGAGTTGTTATGTTTTCAAGAGCTACATTATTAGGTGCAGACTCTGGAGATGAATCTTGTTGTTGGACTGGTGCAAGTAAATCTTGACCCTCAGATATTATAGATAGGAGAGGTGGAGTTATGATCGACTGTTCCAAGGGCAGAGATGAAATGTGTTCTTGAAATTGACATCTCTGGATATGAAAACTATTTCACTATCCAAATCAAAAAAAATTCAGCCCTTTTTACAAGGAAGATAACCGAAGATGAGAAATTTTTTGTTGAGTGATGCAAACTTATCTCCTTTTGTATTCAAGTTTTGAAAAAATTCTAAATAGCTTAATACCTCTAAATATGAAAAAAAAATGGAGGGTTGCCATGATGTTGTCAAACAAAGCTTTAAAGTTGGATAACGGAGATGATGTTTGGTTAATAAGAAGGCATGAAGTAACGATATATTCTCCCCAAAAATCAATTGGTAAATGTGCTTAAAATTGTAGTGCTCGTGCAATATTGAGAACATGTAGGTGTTTGTGCTCAACTCGACAATTTTATTGAGGTGTATACACGCAAGTTGTCTCATTAACAATCCTTTGCTCTATAGAAATTTGAGTGAGACACATAAATTTCATTTCATTTCACTCCATAAGGTTTTGAATTTATTTGAAAATTGTCTCCAAATCAAGGCCAAGAAACCTTGAATTTGTCAAGCTAACAATATCTTATTGGATAAAAAGATAAAGCCATATTGCATGGGAAGATTTTCAATGATTTTTAAGAAATAATGAGATCTGCAAACTGTTGTTGTTCAATAAAGACCCCCAAATCACAGTGTATTAGGTCAAAAGAATATATTGTGCATTATTAGAATTATCTGGAAAATTTTGATGGGTTTGTTTAGCCCGAAAAATAGACATCATAATTTTGATAAGATGTTCATCATGCTTTGATGTTGAACCTCTCACTCCTGGAATCATGCCGGTAATAGGGGAAGATGGATGCCCAAGACGACGATGCCATAAACGCTGAGTATTCAAGAGCAATAGTCTAGCTATTCTGGAGTGATGTTAGTGGCTGAATTCCTCTGAACCGGTATAATTCCTCTCCCTCTTTTTCACATGATCTAATCAACAATCTAGAGGTCCGGTCTTGCAAGATCATAAGTTTATTAGTGACTTGACAGACTACAAAAGTGATCTCTAACAAGTTGTTGAAAAGAGATGGGGTATGTGTGAAATCCAACCACGTAATACACATTCTGGATGTGTAGTGTTGGAGTAAGGCAAAGTATTTTTGATTAGAGGCCAAAGGTTCGGATCCAGCAAGTAATAGAACATGTATATGTATAATCTCGCGAGTATCTTCCGTTATTACAAGTTGACTTGTCATATGATGAGTTGCTGCCGATATCTAAAGTCTATATACGCTCATCAATCTTACTTTTTAAATTATATGTAATGTTTCCTTCGTTTATCAAATTTTGAAAAATATTCTATTGTTCATCGGTGATGCCACTTAGCCCCAAGCGATCCTCATCAATTATGGACAGGTTTGATAGGGTTGCTTTTACATTTGTATTAATATTTGTGACAATATTAGCTCTTGGTGTAACTTCTCTTCGTTGTCCAGACAATTTGATTAATGTTGTTTTGTAAAGTTTCTTCATGACATCTCTTCCACCAATCAGGATATTTTATGATGGTGAAGCACTCTGAGGACTCACATCCTTGCGTCCATTAACAATGCATTGTTGGGTGGGATCTTTATTCCTATTTCCAAGACGAGAGATATTTTTGGTGTACCATATTAGGTTGTGTATTGCTTTAAGATTAAGCTTGGGATGAAAAGCTCATAATAGGTGTATAAGTCATTGTAGTGGATCGAATGATCTCATTCTAAGAGATTGTTTGATACACATTATCAGACCTAGAAGAGGAGATATTGCACAAATATGAGAGAGCACGACCCCATTTGTTCCATTGTCAAGTCCTAATAAGAAGTTGTGAACTCACAAAGTTTCAATTTTTTTGTCTCTTGCTGATTTCAAAACACATTAACACTTCCTGCAACTGCATTGTTTGGAGCTCATGCATTCAACAATGCCATCCCATAATTTTGTCTACTGTCAAAAATATTCATATATCGGAGAGCCATATTTTTGTACATGTTAAAGCATTCACAATTACTGAAGTTATGCCCCATTATTGATTGAATATCGCTTTTTTGATGATATCACACATATCTTATCTAACTTCAGATCTTATCTTCAATTCAATTATTTTTTTATCCATCCTGTTATGAGATGATTGTTTGTTGTCCAATCGTTAACGTATGTTGAACCGACAACTGGCTTGGGTAAACTACCATCGAGGAAGCCAAACTTCTTTCATGAGCTAAGAGTCATATGAATGTTAATGGTCAATTCATCATAATTGGATTCATTTAGGAGCGGTTATAAGATAATAGTTATAAGATTATCATTGGAAGATAGGTCATAAAGCATTTTTTTATTTTTGTCGTCGGTTGTCAGATCAAACATTATTTCAACGTTGATATTTTATAGAAGAGAATCCTCTATTTTAAGTTGAGAAAACAAGGTCAAAATCTTGGTTTTTTCATTGAGTTTAGATGCAATAACGATTTTAAAGATTAACAGAATCATGTGGAATCGATTTTTATTTAAAGAAGAAAGTTTCAGTCTTGAATTACAAGATTAGAGATTTTAGAAGATCAGCTTTGAAAAGGAAAGTCACAACTTTAATTGTACTTTAACTATGATACCATGACAAATTGTGTTTAAGTCCGAGTTTTCTTCTTGCTCATTGATAAATCAGGCTAAGTATTTACACAAAGAAATCATAAAGCTTATCCTAAAAAAATCAAAAGGAAAATTGGATTATATATCCAAAAAACTATTTAATAAACTAACTATTGAATAAGAAAAAATCATATTATTCTTCATTTTTCTCATTTTTGTCCTTCTGACAATTTATTCTTTTTTTTCCTTTTTTCTGGGTAACCTAAAAACCACAAACGCGCCGAAATAGTTATTCTAAGTGAAATAATATGATTAATTCAGATATATCACAACTCTATTTTATTTTATTGCTTCAACTCCAAAGTTTTCTTTTGTATTACCCATTCTCATATTTTTCAGAGTACATTTTTGTGTAATATGTAATTAAGTCAAGCATTCCAATTAATTAATTCACTATTCAATATGTAAATTGCCACACTATTACTTATTCCCTCCATTGCACCCCATCATAATTTCAAGTTTCACATATCATTTAATATTGTAAGTTCATTTAGATATATGTATGATCACATTTCATTTCCTCTATATCTACGTATTGAATTTTTTGATATTGACCTAAATGTGAAAATAGTAATGATATATTCAAATAATCTTCCAAAATAATGTTCATATTATCTAAGATAGTCTCACTATTTGACTTTCAATGTGAAACAATCATTTACCTTTTTTTACTATATGGTTTATAAGTTGTGTGATTAGTTGACCTTTTATATTTAATTAGTAATATAGTAATGATTTTCAAATTTTCTTAAGGTTTTTTTTTGTCTAAACACAAAAGGCTATTCTATTACTCAAACTTGAGGTGAAGCAGTAAGCCACGCCGGAATAGAAAAACCAATAAAAGAAAAAGAAGCAGGATGATGTCTAGCTAATGAGGTAGAATATCCGCTTTGGCATTTGAACTTCGTGAAACATATGATATCTTAAAAAATAGTAATGCATTCCTCTCCCTCTCGAACTACTTTTTCTCCGTTGGAAATTCTGGCCATTCATTGAGATTATCAATCATGCGAATAATATTTTGACTATCAGTGTCGAACTCCTGGACCTCAAAATGGATTGCCATACTCTGCATAACCTTAATCAACGCTTAAACCTCTAAGTGGAGAGGCGATATTCGTCGAATTTGGTTCTGAGAACCCATCAATGTACATTCTCTAGTCGCACCATACAATGATCATCCCGACCCACTGTGTATATTAGATAGCTTCCAGGAGCCATCCACTAAACAAATATTACGCAAGCATATGACTTGTGTTTGTATACTCCGTGTTTTCAAAACATGTACATATCTTCCTCATTCACCGCTGCCCATGCCCGCCATTCAGAAGTGGCATGGCTAACAATGCCAGAGGCCTCCCTTGTGATCCCTTTGAAGAGTTCTCGTTTTATGCCTTCCAAATAAACTAGAGTATCCAGGGGTAGGAACCGTGTCACTCCATGTGCATAGCGTCGTCTCTCCAGAATAGATAAGCCATGTTGGTGTAGAAACTCGATTTTGGAAAGACCCCTAGGACCATCAAAGAAAGTTCTAAAGTCCATGCCAGAAGGGCTGGGGGGAACTCGAAGAAAGTGTGGAAAACGGATTCCTCTGGAGCCCCGCACCATGTACAATGATCAACATAATTTATTCCTCGGCTCACTAGATTGTGAGTCATGACAACATAGCCTGGCAAAATTTTCCACATAGGATGAGGAATCTTATGCGGAGCATTAACCTTACACGCATGACTCTTTAGGGCATTGAAGCTTGGTTCCAAATAATCCACCTCGTATGAGCTTGCCCAAAGTTCCTGTGCAATCTTGTAGCCAAATTGAACTCTATCCAGACTTAGTATATTGCCAGCATAAATCATTCATACGGAATGACTGTGCTTTAGGTAGACTTCTGATGAGGGAAATATCTCTAGGATCTATAAAATATTATAACTTTTATAAATCCCATTGCTTAGAGTTTTGATCAATAAAATCACTTGCAACCATCAACGGATGTACCACAGGGATTCCCTTGTCGGCCTAGCAGGTCTTGTCGGGATCCACTGATCCTCATATACTCTAGTAGTAAGACCATACAATATCGTCTCCTTAATCTCGTGAAGAAGAAAATGTTTAGAAGCCAGAATACTCCTCCACCTGTAAGAAGGGCTATCAGCTTCGGACGCTCTCAAAGGTGTATTATACTTATAGTATTGTCCTCGTAGAACTCTCGCTAACAAGGAATGCGAGAATTAGACAAGATGTCACAGTTTTTTAGCCAAAAGGACTAAATTAAACTTATAGAGAGTGCAAAAACCAAACCCCTTTTGCTTTTGAAGAACATAACTTTTCTCATGTTGTCCAGTGAATGTGTCTATGAGGAGGGTTTGAGCTCCACAAATACTTTGCTATCGCACTCGTTATCTTATCACAAGTATCAAAGGGCACGGGGAAGCTAGACATAACATACGTCAGTAAGGCTAACACAGCCGCTTAAATCATAATCTCTGTACCTCCCTTTGATAACCACTTGGAAGACCACATATTCACCCTGTTCTGCAGGCGTTCCCCAATGAAGGAAAAGACCTTACGTTTAGAGCCACTCAAATCTTCTGGAATACCCAAGTAGGTTCCCAATCCTCTTTCATTTGGAATACCCGTGAGATTCTTTAGATTTCGTTTGGCATCATTAGAAACCTTTTTACCGAACATAATCGATTATTTGTTCAGGTTGACACATTGACTTGAAGCTCTGCTGTACGAATCGAGGATCTTTATTATCTCCAAACATTCTTGGGGCTCCACCCTACAAAAAAGAGACTATCATCCACAAACAAAAGGTGGAACACTGATTGACTAGCTCGCGCTACTCTCGTTCTGTTTATACATCCCTACCACTCTGCCTCTTTCAGAATACCAATGATCACTTCCATACACATTATGGAGATAAATAGAGAGAAAGGTTCTCCTTGTCGCAACCCTCTCCCATACTTAATATGGCCACATGGTTGACCATTGATCAAGACTCGATAAGATACTGATCCGATACATTGCATAATCTTACCTATCCATTTCTCCGCAAAACCCATTTTCCACATAACTGCCTCTATGAAATTCCATTCCACCCGATCATAGGCTTTGCTTATATCCAACTTAATAGCCATTCGTTTATATTTCCCTATGGGGTTTGTCTGTAATCCGTGGAATATCTATTGAGCCACCAAAATGTTATCGGTGATCAATTTCCCAGCTACAAAGGCCGACTGGATCTCGGATATGAGACTAGGTAAAAGTCTATTTAGTGTTTGGGACAAAAATTTGGAGATTAATTTGTAACACATATTGCATAGCCTTATAGGTCGAAACTCTGTCATCTCTTGAGGTTTGTCCTTTTTAGGTATTAGACATATATTTTTCTCATTCAAACCAGACACAATGGTGCCCTCCTTAAAAAATCTATTGACCATAGAAATAACATCTTGCTTCACAATATTCTAGAAATGTTGATAAAACAGAACTGTCATTCCATCTAGGCCAGGAGCTTTCTCAGGATGCATGACAAACAGCGCTTTGCGTGTCTCTTTTTCTGTCACTGGTCTTGTTAGCTTCTCACTCAATTCTTTTGTAATCTTGTTTAGGACAAGACATATGATCTCGTCAATGGCTAGTTGTACAAAAGCCTGAACCAATTCTTTAAAATAGTTTGTGGCAAAGACCACAATTCCTTCTTTATGCTTTACAAAGGCACCCTAAGCATTCTTGAGTCGTACAACTCTATTACGCGTCCACCGTTGTTTCGTTGTAGCATGGAAATATCTCATGTTTCGGTCACCTTTACGAAGCCATAATGCTTTGCTCTTTTATCCCCAAAACATCTCCTCCTCCTTCACGGTATCATGAAGCTCCGTTGTGGCCGATGGTATCTCCTCGGTAGTGGCACTGTCAGAAGAGTGGAGGCTATCAATTCTATCCTTAAGCTTCTCTAGACTATGTTGTCAAACTATCTGGTCATTCATACTCCAAGAGACAATGATCTTTCTTAAAGTTATGTTTGCATATGTGGTAGTTGTTCATATAAGACAATGTATACTGACTATGTCATATGATGAATAGTTTGACTATTCAAATAATAAAACTATAGTTATAAAATTATACAATATTCTTTTGATTTTCGACTATTTACAAGATATGAATACGTTTTAAAATTTTCAAAATACATCCGATAGAAAAAACTAGTTTTTGTGTAGTTTAAATTTTGTTTCAGTATATATATCATATATCATGTGAAGTTTGAGGGAGATTTGAAGCAATAAAAAATAATAAAAAGAACGAAAAATAATAGAAAAATATTTGACATATCAGAAAAATAAAAATAAAAATAAAAAATATTTCACCACAAGAAGTGTTTGGTCTTTATATGAGAAATAGTTACATATTTTTCTAATTAAATCAATATATGTGGTATATCTAAAATAATTTAAGCAATTTGGATATTGAGCTAACTGACGCAAACCAAAAACCAAGAGTATTTTGATTTTTTGAATTTTGAGATGTAAAATCTGCATCCAAAATCTATGTTTTGATGCATTTCAAATATCCATGTTTTTGCATCTGAGCATCTCAAATATCTGGATGCAAATTAAAAATGGTTAAACGAACAAAATTTGCTGTGCATCTGGATGCAAATACGACCTAAATAAATGTTTATGATGGTAAAAAATAATTTACATCAGTTTTTCTTTAATATGAAACTCGATTTCTGATATAGATCCATATGAGGACTTTTCTATTCACCACACGAATATATTACATGATCACAAATTTTTCATTTACTGAATCTATACTTATGAGTTTGGTTAAAAAAAAAATACTTATGTGTTTTCTCAGAATTATCAAATCTTCGTGTCCACACATAGGCATCAATATGGTCAAACTAGTTTTAAAATAAATATATATTGTTCTACTAAATACTTTTCAATCTAAAATGAATCAGTGAGTTCTCCATCGAACTCCATACATTTTTTCTTCATAAACCAATTTGTTTTTCTACCAAACAAAATCAACCTAGAAGCTCAAATAATGCACAGTATTTTGTGGATCTGAGAACATGCAAGTAACAGAGCATGATCAATGGAAGAACCCCATTAGGGGTTCTTAAATATTATTTTATTAATAAATTAAACTTAAGAGACCCATTAGGGGTTCTTAGTAAATTTGGGGTATTATTGCAAGAATTTCTAATGGGTTCTTAAAAAAATATTTTTTGAAAAAATAATATTTTCGATTACCTGTTCTGTTTCGGTTCGGTTCTTTCAGTTTCGGTTCGGTTCATTCGGGTATTAATGTTCAGATATTTTTCGGGTATTTTTCGGATATATTCAGGTTTTTTTTGTATATTTTTCGGTATTTTCGGATATATTCAAGTATTCTCGGTTCGGAACGAGATATTTTAAACGGATCCGAAACGGATCTAAAACCCGGAAAATCATAAACGGATCCGAAACGGATCCAAAAATCGAAAAAACAAAAAATAAACCGAAAAACCGAACCGAAACCGATCCCAAAATGAAATAGTTCTGACTAAAAAAGAAAACTTTAAAGACTCATGTAAGAGTCGCCTCTTACAGAAGAGCTGTAAGAGGCGGTCTCTTACAGTTTCTTTTTTTTTCTTTTTCTTAATTAAAAAAATGTTTAAAAACCTAACTTACATACCGTGATAATAATGGTCTAACACCACCTTTTTATCGGATGTCCCCGAGGGAAAAAACTCTCTCACCCTGCGATCGCAAAGGCGACTTTAAAAACAAAACCGTTTCGTAATAATGGTCTAACACCACCTTTCTCTAATTTTCTGTCTAATAATTCTTTTACACATTCAATAATACATCGATCTTCGTTTTCCGTTTGATCGATTTGATTTCCGATTACTGGTGCAATCCCTGGGTGTTCGTTCCGATGGGAATAAATATGCAGAAATCTCTTCTTGAGTTATTGGCGTTGGTGCTCGTCGCTTCAGGCGAAGTAGTTTTCCCTTTCGGGGGCTGTGGTTTTCCGATATTAAACAACCGCTTTCCAGGGATGTTTGGTATTGATGATTGTCCTTCAAATTCCGACTTTGAGGATGTTTTTCCGGCGCTAAAATTGTGGTACTTGCGACTTATTATTGTCGGCATCTTTCCGTGGTGTATTGCGTACCGTGGTGTTCTTCCTAAAGGCTCTCGATCCGTTTGGACCAAAATTCGTATATGGAAACCGCCGTGGCCGAATAGCGATCCTCGCCTTGCTTGGGTGGTCTTGGTTTGTTTGCTCTCTCACGAGTTCAGATGTAACAAACATGCACCGATTAGAGGCATCCATATACTCAAGTTAGAAGGACAAAAAGGAGAATTATACGCAAATAAAAAGAGTTGGATTCATATCAAGATTATGTTCAGGTCTAGATTTTATTTCAAGACTCTGATACGAACTAATTGGTGTCAGAAAGTCACAGTTCCAGAACTAGTATCAAGTGCATTGGGTTTTACTGATACAATCAAAAAGAAACCTAAAAATGGAAATAGGCGAACGATTTGTATTAGAGCAAAATGGGATTTGAAGGAATATAACGGTACTATGATTCCGTTAGCGAGTAAGGCGTTCTCAAAGGAGATGCATCGTGAAAATTATTTCTTTTTATCTTTTTCAGCAAATGGCGCACATACCTGTTTGTGTAATAATTTGTTTCTCGTAGTTATGTATGATCTTAACAATGTATTCTTCATTTGATTCAATAGAAAATGTTTGAAGTAAAAAAAAAAAAAACACCACCTTTTTATTAATCCAATACTATTTTTGTTCTAAGTAATAAGGTATTTGCCTATATATTGCACAAGTATAAAATTGACTCTTCTAGTTCTATATTGATATTTGCATACAGAATTTCTGTTAATGCTAAAAAAGGGTTTATCATTCAAGATATTGATTCCTAGTAGGAATGATTATAAATTCGACGGTTGTGAAAACCGTTAGAAAAAAATTTAGTGACAATGAGAAAAAGGCTGATTAATAAACTAAAATATAAATATGACCTTGTGGTAGTCTAACCTAATTAAGAATCTAGGTTAGTTGTAATTTTTATATTATCCTAGTGAACCTTATGTCAAACTTTTAAAAAAATTCTTATCAACCAATGCATGAAAAGTAACTGGTCCCTGAACTACAGATTTCCACCTGAGATTTTATATCGTTAGATAGGTTGAATAACCCATATATATATATTAAATATTTGTGTCCGTGCATTGGTCTTTATAATAAAAAAATATATGAGTCGAATTTGGCTTTCATGTTTGTTGTGGATCCCATCATGTTCTCTCCACTGACCCAAACGACTTAATCCTTAACCTATTCGTCTCATGTTTGTGTTTCTACCTATCTATAAATTGAAAATCTCAGTGCATACAAGTCATCATACTATCTCAACTTCATCTCATTTTGCATCTCTCTAGCCCTATCAATTTCTTTCAAACCCCACAAAGCCACCTTTCTTATTCTTCATTACCTGTTATGGCAAACTTGATCCTTAAGCAATCTCTTACCATATTCCTGATCATATTTTCATCAGCAATCTTGTGTTCTCAAGCTCGAATCCTCCGTGAGTATCGTGATCCGACCACGGTAAATATAGATAGTGAGGTTCTCCTACGTGAACTCGGATTTGATCTATCCAAATTCAAAGCTCATAATAATAGGCGGTTCTTACTGGATTCCGACAGGGTTTCACCAGGAGGTCCCGACCCACAACACCATTGATTGTCATTACCTTTCTCTCTCTCTCTATATATATACACACTTAACCGGAGATCCACGCACAAATAATTGTGACTGATCCATGCGAATCTTTTGAATATCGCTAATTATATGTTTTCTTCATATTCCTATAAGCTTTGCTTTTCTCTTTTATTTTCCTTCAAGAATCTTACTTACAATTTGGTTGTGTTAAGGTTTTGGTATTCGTGTAACTCTTTAGCTAATATATATCAAACTTTTCTCTGCATGCAATGTATCCTTTGTATCTCCAATGAGTTTCCTTTTCTGTGACACCAATTGGCTTATCAACATAATGCTCCCCGCCTTTTTTTTTTGCTGGTATTTTATTTTTCATTTATAAGGGAAAAAGGAGAAAGGGCTTTAGAATCTTTCTTTTTATGCATAACATTTTCATTCATAAACTTAAAAGTACAAAGCTAAAGGAATCATGGAACAAGCCATGATGTCCAAGCTGGTAGACTAACTGAAGTACAATACATCCAAAATAGTAAGCAGATAGAGATGCAAATTTATAAAACATCATGAAAGAACTCAAAACTGCCATTTGCGATCCAATCTAAGAGACTCAGATTGCGCATATGATTCTTCATATGACGTTAGAATAGTCAACTCTCATTGAGAGGGCAGTTGATGGAAATCGTCTCTTTCCAATATTCTATGGAAGAGGAATCTAATGATTGAAACTGCACTTCAGAATGCGTACGATTAGTATGATTAGTGATATATAGTATTACCGAACCAGTAACTGAATTTTATAAAATTTATGTAAAATTGTCTCTTTTATGTTTACTTTCGAGAGAATACGATCCTGTTGTAACTAACAGTTTCTAATGAGTATAATCTTTGTTTTTTTTGTCTATAAGATATCATTTACAAATATATTATGAATATGTTGTTGAAACAGAGTAAAGATATCGAAACAGAGTAACAAACTTGATTGAACACAAAACACTTCTCTTTATTCAAACTTAAGGAAAACTCAACTCAAAAACCTT